>CASCKD010000065.1:2012500-2015000 GCA_949152435.1 Gastracanthus pulcherrimus
GTGTCTGTCTGTCTGTCTGTGTCTGTCTGTCTGTCTGTCTGTATGTCTATCTGTGTGTCTGTCTGTCTTTCTGTATGCATGTCTGTCTGTCTGTCCGTCTGTCTGTCTTGAAGTCTGTCTGTCTGCCTGTCTGGTTGTCTGGCTGTCTGTCGGTGTCTGTCTGTCTGTCTGTGTATGTCTGTCTGACTGTATGTCTGTCTGTCTGTATATCTGTCTGTCTGTATGTCTGTCTGTCTGTATGTCTGTCTGCCTGTCTGTCTCGAAGTCTGTCTGTCTGTCTGTCTGTATCTATGTCTGTGTCTGTCTGTCTATCTGTCTGTCTGTCTGTCTGTCTGCCTGTCTGTCTTGAAGTCTGTCTGTCTGTCTGCGGATGTCTGTCTGTCTGTATGTGTATGTCTGTCAGTCTGTATGTCTGTCTATGTCTATCTGTATGTCTGTCTGTTTTGAATTCTGTCTGTCTGTCTGTCTGTATGTCTGTCTGTCCGTCTGTTTGTCTGTCTGTCTGTCTGTCTGTCTATCTGTCTGTCTTGAAGTCTGTCTGTCTGCCTGTCTGTCTTGAAGTCTGTCTGTCTGTCTGTCTGTATGTCTGTATGTGTCTGGCTGTATGTCAGTCCGTCAGTCTGTCTTGAAGTCTGTCTGTCTGTCTTGAACTCTGTCTGTCTGTCTGCCTGTCTGTATATGTGTCTGTCTGTCTGTCTGCCTGTCTTGAAGTCTGTCTGTCTGCCTGTCTGTCTTGAAGTCTGTCTGTCTGTCTGACTGTTTGTGTATGTCTGTCTGTCTGTATGTCTGTCTGTCCGTCTGTCTGCCTGTCTGTCTTTCTGTCTGTCTGTGTATGTCTGTCTGTCTGTATGTGTATGGCTGTCTGTCTGTATGTCTGTCTATGTCTATCTGTATATCTGTCTGTGTCTGTCAGTCTGTCTGTCTGTGTATGTCTGTCTGTCTGTCAGGCTGTCTGTCTGTGTATGTCTGTCTGTCTGTATGTCTGTCTGTCAGTCTGTCTGTCTGTCTGTCTGTCTGTCTGTGTATGCCTGTCTGTCTGTCTGTATGTCTGTCTGTCTGTCTGACTCTCTTGAAGTCTGTCTGTCTGCCTGTCTGTCTTGAACTCTGCCTGTCTGTCTGTATGTCTGTCTGTCTGTCTGTCTGTCTTGAAGTCTGTCTGTCGGCCTGTCTGTCTTGAAGTCTGTCTGTCTGTCTGTCTATATGTGTATGTCTGTCTGTCTGTATGTTTGTCTGTCCGTCTGTCCGTCTGTCTGTCTTTCTGTCTGTCTGTGTATGTCTGTCTGTCTGTATGTGTATGTCTATCTGTCTGTATGTCTGTCTATGTCTATCTGTATGTCTGTCTGTGTCTGTCTGTCTGTCTGCCTGTCTATCTGTCTGTCTGTCTGTCTTTCTGTATGCATGTCTGTCTGTCTGGCTGTCTGTCTGTCTGTCTTTCTGTTTGTCTGTCTGTGTATGTCTGTCTGTCCGTCTGTCTGTCTATCTGTCTGCCTGTCTGTGTATGCCTGTCTGTCTGTATATCTGTCTGTCTGTCTGTCTGCCTGTCTTGAAGTCTGTCTGTCTGCCTGTCTGTCTTGAAGACTATCTGTCTGTCTGACTGTTTGTGTATGTCTGTCTGTCTGTATGTATGTCTGTCCGTCTGTCTGCCTGTCTGTCTTTCTGTCTGTCTGTGTATGTCTGTCTGTCTGTATGTGTATGGCTGTCTGTCTGTCTTTCTGTATGCATGTCTGTCTGTATGTCTGTCTGTCCGTCTGTCTGTCTGTTCGTCTGTCTGTCTTGAAGTCTGTCTGTCTGCCCGTCTGTCTTGAACTCTGTCTGTCTGTCATTCTGTCTGTCTTGAAGTCTGTCTGTCTGCTTGTCTGTCTGTCTGTCTGTCTGTGTATGTCTGTCTGTGTGTATGTCTGTCTGTCCGTCTGTCTGTCTGTCTGTCTATCTGTCTAAGTTTGCCTGTCTGTCTGTCTGTATGTCTGTCTGTTTGTCTGTCTGTCTTGAAGTCTGCCTGTCTGCCTGTCTGTCTTGAAGTCTGTCTGTCTGTCTGTCTATCTGTGTATGTCTGTTTGTCTGTATGTCTGTCTGTCCGTCTGTCTGCATGTCTATCTGTATGTCTGTCTGTGTCTGTCTGTCTGTCTGTCTGTCTATCTGTCTGTCTGTCTGTCTTTCTGTATGCATGTCTGTCATTCTGTCTGTCTTGAAGTCTGTCTGTCTGCTTGTCTGTCTGTCTGTCTGTCTGCGTATGTCTGTCTGTGTGTATGTCTGTCTGTCCGTCTGTCTGTCTGTCTGTCTATCTGTCTAAGTTTGCCTGTCTGTCTGTCTGTATGTCTGTCTGTTTGTCTGTCTGTCTTGAAGTCTGCCTGTCTGCCTGTCTGTCTTGAAGTCTGTCTGTCTGTCTGTCTATCTGTGTATGTCTGTTTGTCTGTATGTCTGTCTGTCCATCTGTCTGCATGACTATCTGTATGTCTGTCTGTGTCTGTCTGTCTGTCTGTCTATCTGTCTGTCTGTCTGT
>CASCKD010000065.1:2020000-2180817 GCA_949152435.1 Gastracanthus pulcherrimus
GTGTATGTCTGTCTGTCTGTATGTCTGTCTGTCTGTCTGTATGTCTGTCTGTCTGTCTGTCTGTCTTGAAGTCTGTCTGTCTGCCTGTCTGTCTTGAAGTCTGTCTGTCTGTCTGTCTATCTGTGTATGTCTGTCTATCTGTATGTCTGTCTGTCCGTCTGTCTGTCTGTCTGTCTGTCTGTCTGTCTGTCTGTCTGTCTGTGTATGTCGGTCTGTCTGTATGTGTATGTCTCTCTGTCTGGATGTCTTTCTATGTCTGTCTGTATGTCGGTCTGTGTCTGTCTGTCTGTCTGTCTATCTGTCTGTCTGCATGTCTGTCTGTCTGTCTGTCTGTATGTCTTTAAGTCTGTCTGTCAGTCTATCGGTGTCTATCTGTCTGTCTTTAATTCTGTCTATCTGTCTGTCTGTCTTTCTGTCTGTGAAGATAATTGATTTAGGACAAGCGATTGCAGTTTTATAATGTTATTTGGTATATATTAATTCATATCGTGATTCATCAAAATGACTCTATCAGAAAAGTGTCGCACAAAGATTTGCCATTGTCTGAACCCACATACATCTAAGGGTTGAATTTGTCCGGTTGTCCCCATTGGTATTTTTTTTTACATTTACAGATTTATCATTTGGTGTAGCTTCTGTTACCACAGCTGGACAATGGCCGCTCCATGAATCTAGTAATAAAATGCTTTTCGGTCCAACATTTTGAAAAAATACTTCTCGTAACCAATTTTAAACTAATCTGACAAAGAAATAAATTAAATTGAAGAATTTTTTAATTTCTTATTAAAATGTAACGTATAATTATAAAAACATGAATTTATTTTTCCGGATTTTGCTGCTATTAAATAAACGGTATTTAATTTAAATATATTTTGTTCTACTATTGGTCCTAATTTTCCAGTTCGTTCTTTTAGAAATAAAAACAGAGGTGAAAATAATTTACCTCTGGAGGATATTAAAGGATATACTGTATAGGAATGGGTTGTTGACCAAACTGACTCAACAAGGCATTGTTCTTCTTTCTCTCCTTCTATGGACAACGTTCTCCCTGAATGCATCTCAAGTTCGAAACCGCTTTTGTCTGCATTATAGAAATTTCAAAATCCAAAATTTTGTATCTCCTACTTAATATCAAGAACAAAATCATAGAATAAATATAACAAAAAATAGAACAAAATCTTTCTGCTTTAATTCTTCGGTATTTTCCAGACTCTTTTTAGAAATGAATTTATTTAATTTTCTGGTCGACAATTCTGTGCGATTTCTTAAATCTCTTTAACCAACCTGTCGAAGCTTTGAACTTTAAGTCGGCGTTTATTTTTTTCCGTGCCTGCAAAGCCCCTTTTCGTAGATCATTATCATGAACTATTAAACCAAACGCAACAGCCGATGCAAAATTATCTAAAGTTAACTGACATATTCTACTGATTTTCTCCCCCTTTCTACTGATCTTACAAGCTTGAATTTTTGTCGTACCGAATCAATACTACGGTTTTTTTTTGACTTTGTATCTCTCCTGTACTTGACTACTCTAGTTTGGTAGTTAAAAGTTAATCCTTCATCATCATCCGTACAGTATTCTGTTGGTGGTTGAGAGTAATCGGGATCATGGTGAAGAATTTTATCTTCTATTATTTATGCGTTCAAGTCTTTATACAGCTCTTGAAAGTCGAAGGACTCTTCGGTAATCATTTCAATTCCATTAAATTAATTCATAGCACTTAACAAAATACTTTCAATGTGAGACTTCAACTCTATTTCCTTTTGGTTTGTTGGAGTTTGTAGTAAATTCAGTGTTTGAAAGAAAATAAGCTAAAGACTGATAACGTTCATCGGACTCACTGACATTTTTATAGCTGTAGAAAAAAAAAACAAAAATAACCGTAGGAAATAAAAGAAGGTATAACTTGGAAACTTCTTTTATTAACTATCAAACTTCGATATATTCCTATGAGGTGCTCACGACTCGCGAATATTATTAAACGCTTGTCCGATGTGCTCTCGTCGGAGCTCGCAATCAAACTGCTGTGCTTACGCATCTCGAGTTCGGGAATACTGGTCCTTCGTTGCTTACAAAATCCGGTTCAAAAGAATAACATTCCGCGATAATAATACTGACACTTTTTACGTTGCTCATAATTCTTTTTCGAATATTATCTGTTTAACTTTTTAAAAAAAGTGTTTTTTTTGCATTTAATTTGTTTCTTACAAAATAAGATTATTAATATATTTTGAAAGATCACGTTATTACTTAATTATTATCGTAGAATTCAATTCCAGCTCAAAAATTATAAAAAAATAATAATATTGCAAGAATTTGCGACCCCAAATACATAAAGTGTCGTATTTTTATGTTGATTGGTATTTTTTCTTAATTGCGTAACTGAAAGGGTTAACTGCAGGGGTAACTCAGCCCTCGCAATGATTGTTTTTAAAAATCCTAAAATGCGTGAACTTGAATTTTTAATATTCTTAACAGCAGTACAATAGTTAATTGAATTCAGCTGATTTAAAAATTTATGTATAAAAAATGTAAAAAATAAATTATATTGACGCTTATAATAAATAGGGGATGCAACCGTTCAGTATGAAAATACGGTAGTGACTTACATTTGTTTACAACAATTTTTCTGGTATTTGTTTCATTCGAATATCTTTATTAGTTTTCTAGATAATAATAAAAATCTGTTTTTGGGGGTAAATTTTATGGGTGGTTTTCAACCCTTAGGAGTGGTATTCCGACGATAAAAAAAATACTATTTTAATTAATAAATTCATTAATTTTATTTAATAAATTCAATTCATTTTAATTAATAAATTCATTCATTTTAATTAATAAATTCATTCATTTTAATTAATAAATTCATTCATTTTAATTAATAAATTCATTCATTTTAATTAATAAATTCATTCATTTTAATTAATAAATTCATTCATTTTAATTAATAAATTCATTAATTATAATTAATAAATTAATAAATTTTTAATTCTTATAAATGATTTTAGTACATACCTTTTAACATGTCTATGGTTAAAGTTTAATTTTGTAGAACAGAATTCGTAATATTGAATATTATATTTAATGTCGTCACATTTTGTAAATGAAGACACAATATAGATTAATCGAGAAAAAAAGCTCTGCTTATTTCACGTGTGATTCACTTTTGAAGATTCACTTTAAAACTAAACCTCTGGTGAATGTAGTATTATACCATGGCGAGTGACCTACTGGAAGAAGAACTTCTGTAAGAACTTGTCGGTGTTGATGCCGAGTCGCTCGTGAACGTCGGGTTCTGCTTTTCCTGCAGGCTGGACGGTAGGCAGTCGGCCAAAATGACGCTGAAACATTTTGATTAGAGTCGGTTGTTTTCCTGGTCGGTGGGGGGAGTAATACGAGTGGTCAGTAATGAAAGTGATATTCATTTTCAAAGCGCGAGAAATACGCGAAATAGTTTTTAATGGTTGAAAAATACTTAAATAAGCTTACTTTTGTCGAGAAATAGTCGGAGTAGTTTTCTATCGTCGAAAAACACTCGCGAGTATCTTTCGATCGTCGAGAAATACTCGGAGTAATTTTCGATGGTCGAGAAACACTTGAAGTAGTGCTCGATGGTCGACAAATACTCGAGAATACCTTTCGATTGTCGAGATATACTCGGAGTAGTTCTCGATTGTCGAGAATTACTCGAAGTATTTTTCGATCGTCAAGAAATCCTTGCGAGTATCTTTCGATCGTCAAGAAATCCTTGCGAGTATCTTTCAATCGTCGTTAAATACTTTGAGTGGTTTTCGATGGTCGATAAATATTCGGGAGTATCTTTTGATGGTCGAGAGATACTCGGAGTAATTTTCGTTCTTCGAGAAATACTCGAACTAGTTCTTGATGGTCGAGAAATTTTCGGAGTCATTTTCGATCGTCAAAAAACACTCGTGAGTATCTTTCGATCGTCGGGAAACATTCGGAGTAGTTCTAGATGGTTGAGAAATACTCGGGAATATCTTTCGATGGTCGGGAAATACTCGGAAGTATCATTCGATGGTCGAGAAATACTCGGAGTCATTTTCGATCGTCAAAAAACAATCGCGAGTATCTTTCGATCGTCGAGAAATACCCGGATTAATGCTCGGTGATCGAGAAATACACGGGAGCATCTTTCGACGGTCGAGAAATACTCGGAGTAATTTTGGATCGTCGAAAAATACTCGAAGTAGTTCTCGATGGTCGTGAAGTACTCGGAGTCATTTTGGATCGTCAAGAAACGCTTGCGAGTATCTTTGGATTGTCGAGAAACACTCGGAGTAGTTCTCGATGGTCGCGAAATACTCGGGAGTATCTTTCGATGGTCGAAACATACATGGATTTTACAAGCTATTTTATCTTGGATTGAAAATGGACATTCCGGATAAACCAAAGCAGAAAGTCTCTCAAAATCGGCAGCCAATGTTGTGAAATCTTCACCAAAACGTTGACATCTGTTCTGAAATTGTGCGTAATAAGTGGGTGCTAAGTGTTTATCACCAAAACGAAATTCAAGACGGGAAACTAAATCATCAAAATTTGACGCAGTCGAATCAGATTCAACGAGAATTGATTTTGCTCTTCCTTTCAAACAAGAAATAAGAGCTGCTGTTTTATTTGCAGGTGTCCAATTGTTTGCTCTAGCGATGACTTGAAATTGAACCAAAAATTCACGAAGAGATGATGATCCATCATTACACAGGCCGACAAGATTTTTAACCCAGAGACCAGACCATACTTTTCCGAAGGTTTTTGGCACGCTGAATCCAAATCCGGCCTCAGAATTGCTCTATCACTTCAGGTTTTCGAGATATCCTAACCTAAAAGTGCGAAAATCACCGTTTTTGGCTGTTTTTGAGGTTATGTTATGCCGCTAACTGATTTTTTAATACAAAACGATCAGCGGCATCTGAAAGTACTAGTCTTGCCCTTCAAAATTCATTTTTGCTTGTTTCGATTCGACTTTTCCTTCTCGAGATATATCGCTTTCAATCTGTAATGTATCAGTGTTTCTTATCTACTAGACATCCTATCCCATAGTTCCGTTTATACTCGGATAAACAAACTCTTCCTGATATTGCTGTCAAACCGCTTGCAAATGCATACCTGGTAGTTTTTGGGGTCACTGATCACAAATCTGGAGTCAGAATCTCCGAATTCAAAATGGCGGATCCAATATGACGGCTATGATTACCACGATCCGTAGTAAGTCACAAAAAATCCCGGAAAAGCTCTGGAGATCGGTTACTCGGGGGTTTTCAGGGTCGCTGATCTCAAATCTGGAGTCAGAATTTCCGAATTCAAAATGCCGGATCCAAAATGGCGGTTATGATTACCACGATCCATAGTAAGTCACCAAAAACACTGGAAAAGCTCTGGAGATCGGTTACGCGGGGGTTTTCGGGGTCGCTGATCTCAAATCTGGAGTCAGAATTTCCAAATTCAAAATGGAGGATCAAATATCGCGACTATCGTTGCCAAGGGCCATAGCCATAGTTGACCAAAATCTTGGAAATGGTCTTTTAAGTTGTCACTTGGAAGTTTCCAGATTCTCCGAGCTCGAATCTGCAGTCAAATATTCCAAGTACAGAATACCTACTGACCCACCCAATATGTTACAAAATGACGGATGTAATATAGCAGCTAGTCTTACATAAAGAACCTCACTTTGACTTCTTATGAAAACGTTGTCGCTGCTCCTGAAACGATCGTTTATATGACTTGCGCCTATAGACAGTCGATACGTTATGTCTATGCAGAGACCAGCAATAGTCCGCCATCATCCGCTCATCCCATCTACCTTGAAAATGCCGCTCCTTTTGTTTGAAATCTGAATCAATACGGTATTAGATACATGATCGTCGTAGTGTGCATGTATGAATCTGATGTACAGCCAGTGTAGATCAGCCAGTGCTTTCAAGAAAAACAAGACTTTCCGTGTTAGAGATCGCGTTTGAGCGACAGGCTACCGGATTAGTCATCAACCCATAAATAAATAAGTTAATACGGTATTAGATACATTAACGTCGTAGTGTGCATGTATGAATCTGATGTACATCCAGTGTAGATCAGCCAGTGCTTTCAAGACAAACAGGACTTTCCGTGTTAGAGATCGCGTTTGAGCGACAGGCTAACGGATTAGTCATCAACCCATAAATAAATCAATACGGTATTAGATACATTAACGTCGTAGTGTGCATGTATGAATCTGATGTACATCCAGTGTAGATCAGCCAGTGCTTTCAAGAAAAACAAGACTTTCCGTGTTAGAGATCGCGTTTGAGCGACAGGCTAACGGATTAGTCATCAACCCATAAATAAATCAATACGGTATTACATACATTAACGTCGTAGTGTGCATGTATGAATCTGATGTACATCCAGTGTAGATCAGCCAGTGCTTTCAAGAAAAACAAGACTTTCCGTGTTAGAGATCGCGTTTGAGCGACAGGCTAACGGATTAGTCATCAACCCATAAATAAATCAATACGGTATTAGATACATTAACGTCGTAGTGTGCATGTATGAATCTGATGTACATCCAGTGTAGATCAGCCAGTGCTTTCAAGAAAAACAAGACTTTCCGTGTTAGAGATCGCGTTTGAGCGACAGGCTAACGGATTAGTCATCAACCCATAAATAAATCAATACAGTATTAGATACATTAACGTCGTAGTGTGCATGTATGGATCTGATGTACATCCAGTGTAGATCACTCAGTGCTTTCAAGAAACATAAGACTTTCCGTGTTAGAGATCGTGTTTGAGCGACAGGCTAACGGATTAGTCATGTACAATGTCGAGAATCCCGTGCGCAAATAAAGTTAATAAATTTTGCAATGTTTGCGGAAAGTTTGAGGCAGAAACTTACCGTAGAAACATCAGTGATACAATAAGAGCACAGTTCGAAGAATGTTATCAAACGCCTATGAGAAATCTAAATAAACCCTGGGTTCCTAATTCTATTTGTGAAGATTGTCGCCGAACTTTGAAAAACTGGAATAGTATAAAAAAGGATGTTGTAATTGAAACAGTAGTGTGGCGTGAACCTAGAAATCATGATGATGACTGCTACTTTTGTGGATGTGATATAACTGGTAGAAACCATACAAATAAACATTTGCTTGTGTATCCTAAGGTGCTTAGTGTAACACCACCAAAAATTCGAAAAATAGAACGGAATACAAATACTGTTCCTCAGCCACAAGCGGAGCAAGAAAGGCAAACGATTGAAAGTGACGAGGCCGAAAGCAGTGACGATGAATTTTCTTTTGACGACGGAAAACCGCAACTTTTTGATCAAAATGCTCTGGATGATTTTGTTCGGGAATTGAATTTGAGTAAAGATTTGGCAGAGCTATGCGCTTCCAGACTCAAAGAAAGAAATCTTCTATCCCCTGGGACAAAAATTTCCGTCTACAGGAAAAGAGATAATAAGTTCGTGAAGTATTTTACTAAAGAGAATTCCCTTGTATATTGCAACGATATTAAAGGTTTGATTAGTTTATATGAGATAGAAGAAGTTTATAAGCCGGAGAACTGGCGACTCTTTATAGATTCTTCAACAGATAGTCTTAAAGCAGTACTGCTTCATAATGGAAATAAATATGCGGCAATTCCCATTGGCCATTCCACCGTATTGAAAGAATCGTACGAAAGCTTTCAATTTCTTCTTGAAAAAGTCAATTATTATAATGAGCACAAATGGTTGATTTGTGGTGACTTCAAAATGATAAATATTTTAGTAGGTTTGCAGTCGGGAAACACGAGACATCCGTGTTTTCTCTGCCTTTGGAACAGTCGTTCCCGACAGGAGCACTGGGTAAAGAAAAATTGGCCACAAAGAATCCAGATTAAGGTTGGTGAACACAATGTCATTCATGAGAGTCTTGTCGACACCCGTCGAATCCTATTGCCTCCATTGCATCTCAAGCTTGGCTTTATGAAGCAATTTACTAAAGCTTTAGACAAAGAAGGCGAATGTTTCCAGTACATTGCATCCAAGTTTAAGCATTTGTCGGATGCTAAACTTAAAGAAGGCATATTTGTTGGGCCTGATATTAGAAAACTTATGAAAGACGATGATTTTGTAAAAACCATGACACCCGTACAAAAAGATGCTTGGATGAGCTTCAAAAGTGTCAGAGACAATTTTTTAGGAAACTATCGAGATCCAAAGTACAAATCTATTGTATCTACGATGCTAACGAATTTCCAAAAATTAGGGTGCCTGATGAGTATGAAATTGCACTTTTTGTTTTCTCATTTAGACTACTTTCCTGAGAATAATGGCGCATTCAGCGAAGAAATGGGTGAACGCTTTCATCAGGATTTCAAACAAAAGGAGCGGCATTTTCAAGGTAGGTGGGATGAGCGGATGATGGCGGACTACTGCTGGTCTCTGCATAGACATAACGTATCGACTGTCTATAGGCGCAAGTCATATAAACGATCGTTTCAGGAGCAACGACAACGTTTTCATAAGAAGTCAAAGTGAGGTTCTTTATGTAAGACTAGCTGCTATATTACATCCGTCATTTTGTAACATATTGGGTGGGTCAGTAGGTATTCTGTACTTGGAATATTTGACTGCAGATTCGAGCTCGGAGAATCGGGAAACTTTCAAGTGACGACTTAAAAGACCATTTCCAAGATTTTGGTCAACTATGGCTATGGCCCTTGGCAACGATAGTCGCGATATTTGATCCTCCATTTTGAATTTGGAAATTCTGACTCCAGATTTGAGATCAGCGACCCCGAAAACCCGCGCGTAACCGATCGCCAGAGCTTTTCCAGTGTTTTTGGTGACTTACTATGGATCGTGGTAATCATAACCGCCATTTTGGATCCGCCATTTTGAATTCGGAAATTCTGACTCCAGATTTGAGATCAGCGACCCCGAATACCCCCGCGTAACCGATCTCCAGAGCTTTTCCAGTGTTTTTGGTGACTTACTATGGATCGTGGTAATCATAACCGCTATTTTGGATCCGGCATTTTGAATTCGGAAATTCTGACTCCAGATTTGAGATCAGCGACCCTGAAAACCCCCGAGTAACCGATCTCCAGAGCTTTTCCGGGATTTTTTGTGACTTACTACGGATCGTGGTAATCATAGCCGTCATATTGGATCCGCCATTTTGAATTCGGAGATTCTGACTCCAGATTTGTGATCAGTGACCCCAAAAACTACCAGGTATGCATTTGCAAGCGGTTTGACAGCAATATCAGGAAGAGTTTGTTTATCCGAGTATAAACGGAACTATGGGATAGGATGTCTAGTAGATAAGAAACACTGATACATTACAGATTGAAAGCGATATATCTCGAGAAGGAAAAGTCGAATCGAAACAAGCAAAAATGAATTTTGAAGGGCAAGACTAGTACTTTCAGATGCCGCTGATCGTTTTGTATTAAAAAATCAGTTAGCGGCATAACATAACCTCAAAAACAGCCAAAAACGGTGATTTTCGAACTTTTAGGTTAGGATATCTCGAAAACCTGAGGTGATAGAGCAATTCTGAGGCCGGATTTGGATTCAGCGTGCCAAAAACCTTCGGAAAAGTATGGTCTGGTCTCTGGGTTATTGGTTCAGGAAAATTTTGTCGGCCTGTGTTATCATCAGCTTTCAATTTAAAAAACAAATACGTTCCCGAGTGGATAGGTCTAGTGTTCGGTAAAACAGAATTATTTACATTTGAACCTAAACCACGAGTATCAGTAATCAAAGGATCAATAACAGAAGTTCCTAACGCAAGTCTATTCTGATTTAAAGATAACCAAGTGTCATTGATTCTAGCGTTCTCTGTTTCTGTTGTATGTGGATGTATATCTCTATTCTGTAAACGACTTAGCTGATTAATTTGGCGTTACTGTTCTCGCTGTTCTGCCAACAGTGTGTTATTCAGGGTCCGAAGTCTCGATATTTCTTCGTTCAAGTCAGTCTCCCTCTGCTCTTGGTCACTGAATAGTTCTCTTCGAACTTGTTGATCCCTCAGTAGCCTAATCTGTGCTTCAAGTTCCTGATTGTGATGACGAGCATCCAATAATTCCGAATCTCGTACATGGAGTTCGCTTTGTAAATTCAATGCATCCTCGTTGCATTGATGGAGTTCTTGAGTAATTTCCTCTACACGTTTCTTCAAGCTTGTTATCTCTAAATTCACTTCAGTGAGAGACGGTTGAGGCTGCTCAGTTGAAAGAGTTCTCGGGGATGGATCTGGTATTCTTGATACCACTGACATCTTGCTGGAACGTAAAAGCATAAACTTTCCGCTAAATCACTTTTTCGAAAACACTATCCCGGACGAACCCCCAAATGTTGTAATCGGGTTCGGGTAATGAGAACGACAACACGTATTTATAGAAAAGCACACTTAAACTCGGACTCTTTATTCGAACGTAAACATAACTGTTCTCAACAGCTGTTAGAATCAGACTAAACATAAACAATAACATCCGCGACATCGTTGATCTCGTTGCTAGTGGTTGCTATGCGCGATTCTCGGTGTTCGAATCGCGCAACGTTCGCGCTCGGTCACAACAATATTAATCTTTTTAATGTAGTACTTGGAAAGGTAGTAGAAAGAGTTTGTTTCAATTCTGCCTTATTAAGACAGCCTTATTTTCGTAATTTTTACTGTCTTCAAGTGTCTGGAGTATAAATTATATTAGTTTAAACAATGGGTTTCGGTTGGAAAGCAATAGACTAACAATTTCCAAGTACTGCATTGAAACGATTAATATTAATGTGTAAAAAATACAAAATATCATTGACAATGTAGAATAGAATCACATTTTAAAAACAATTTCAGAATTATCGTTCAGATTGTAGCATAAAATTTGGATAAAAATCTGCTTGATTGCAAGTATCAATCTAACTGACGTACTTTTCTTTTCGAAAGACTGACCGTCTTTGACTGTTCGTCTTTAAAAGAGTATCTAACTTTATTTCCTTCCACCCAACAATATTTTTTTAGGTCTCAAAATATTCAATATTTTACGAAAAATTGGGTATTACTCTTAGTTTTTCATTTATCAAACTACTATTTGAATAATTAGCAAAAATGTAATTAGACAAGGAGAGAAGGTAGATACGGCCTCCTCTTAAGATCGACGCATAAACTTTGCCGTGAGCCATAAGCCGTCAAAGATGCAGGTTATTTGTGTATCTATATATATGGTTGCCTAAAGATGCGCGAATCATGGATCATAAATATACTTATAACCTATTTTTTCGACGGCTCGCGGTTTACCTCAAAGTTTGTGGGCCAGGCTTTATGTGGTTCGCAGAAAAGCCGCTGCTCCCATTATCCACTTCTGTAATGACAACAACACCGGTCTGTAATACTCTGCATTTCTCAAATATTATATTCAATGTTTTATCATTAAATATTTTATATTAATTTATTATTCGATGAGAGTATATATTTGTTAGTCCCTCCGTAATAGCCTGGGTTGAAGCGTGGCTGAGGCATAGACTTTCTGGCATGAGGAAGCACAGCACTCCTCCCGGTAGGGCTTGTAGCCCGATGACTTGCCAGTTTGCCGAGAAGTCGGAAGGTGACTAAATGGTAACCGAGCACACTCTACATACATTTACTCTTACAATAATTACCCTACAATTACCACACGCACGGCACTCAACAAAATACTCAAACATCTTCTCTCGGGCGGTACACTAATCGTGAGGCAGATGCACAGAAAACCACCCGACCCAATTGTTCACGCGCCGGGACACGCTGGGAGTGTCCGGACCTCTGTCGATTGTTCCCATCGGCATGGGCGAAGGACTGATGTGAGTCTAGCTCTGGCGAGGCGATTAGTTTCGTTGCGGGATCAGAAGCCGGCCGCTTCGGACCTTTATCAAGAAGTGCGTATTGGGCAGGGGGATCGAAACCTCTATTGCTCCGGGCAAGCTCTGGTCTGTCCGCGTATTCCGGGATCGGGAAAACGAAGGCTGGGCCTCAGGGAACTTGGGTAGGATCAATGTATCCGAGGGTACACCCGTTTCCAGCTATTTCGGCCCACCTCCCTACGCAGGATGCGCCGGTTAAACAATCAAGAAAGAAAATATCCCAATGCGATAAAGAGATGAACCAGGAGGCAGGTAAATCTCAAACCTGTCGGGAAGCAATGGTGGCAGTGGAACAGCTTCACACACATTGCCGGGTGGGAATAATCAGCCCAGCCGCCCGCAGATAGTAACAGCCCAGAAGTTCGTGAAGCAAGTGGATGAACTCCTCAAAAAGATGGGAAAATGGTTGGAGATGCAGCCGGGTGTCAATAGCGATATCAAGCACAGCTTATCCAACCTGGTTGAACTTTTCGACTCTTGGAGAGAATGCCTACTCACCAATACCGAAGAGTGCAGTGCGACAGACCCTCTGAGAGCCGTAGCTGTCTCAAGCTAGCGGCCTCAACATAAGAGGGTGCGACCGCGAGACGGTAACTCTGATACTGCTGAGTCTGAGATCGCCGACTTTGAGAAGGTCCTTTCAAAGAAGGAAAAAGCTGCAGCTAAGAAACAGCAGCAACAGCTACAGAAACAATCTGAGCAACTGAGAAAATAACAACAGCTGCGGCGAAATCAGCAACAGCGACAGCAGCTGCGACAATAACTGCAGCAGCATCGGCAACATAAGAAGATCCCAACAGCCAGGACATCGGCGGACAAGAGGAGCGAGACAGCTCAAAAGAAAAAGAAGAGGAGGAGGAGAACGCCTAGGAAGCGACCCAAGGCTGTCCTTATCCGAACGACGGATAGAATCACCTACGCGGATGTTCTCTCAAATGTCCGCGAAAAGGTCACAGCAGAGTGTCCAAAGACTGATATTAAGTGTATCATGAAAACCAAGGCGGCCGACGTCCTGGTAGAGTTGGGTTCAGAAAGGAACTACCAGGAGCTGGGGATTATAGGAGACTCCATGAGGAAGGTATTGGATACGTCGGGGGCCGTAAAGACCCTGACGCCTGAGACAAACGTGGAAGTCAGATACCTGGGCAGCCTTATCACCAAAGAAGAATCGGAGATGGCGATCAAGAGAGTCTTTGGCCAAGCAGGAGTCTCAACGGGTGAGATTAGCTTGTCGCTGACCAAGCCCAAGAGTAGAAAGCAGCGACTGACCATCGTAGAGATGGACCAGGAAAAGGCAGAGTTCCTCCTTGCGAAGAATCGCCTCAAAGTCGGCTATATGAACTGCCGACTGAGATGATGGCAGCGGCTCCAGCGGTGCTTCATATGTCTGGGTTACGGACATCAAGTGCGCGAATGTCATAGCCCAGACAGAAGCAAGGTTTGTTACAAATGTTGTGCGGAAGGTCACAAAGGAGCTGCCTGCAAGACTACCGAGGCGAAGTGCGTCTTGTGCACTGACCTGAAAGTAGACCAAACACAGGTGGGTCACACACCGGGCTCAAGGCAGTGTAGAGCGTCTCGTGAAACACTTAGGCAGACCAAAGCTCCGCGTTAATGATGGACCGCATAATGGTCCTTCAAGCGAACCTCCATAGAGCCGAGTTAGCCAACATCCTTCTAACTCAGAGTATATCTGACACGAAGGCTTATGTGCTGGTAATCAGCGAGCAGTACTGTGACTGGAACGTACCTACGTGGTAACAATATACACTTGGCATAGCAGCAATCTACGTGGACCCACGAACCATCAGAGTGGACGAACACGGGTCCGGAAGCGGCTTTGTGTGTGTGAGAAGCAGAGACGTAATTTACGTTAGCTGCTACTTGGTCCCGAACGTCCGTATGGAGCCATTCAGGCGCAGTCCGGACGAGCTGGAAGACGCGATCCGCGAAATAGAAGGCGAGATCGTAGTCGTCGGCGACTTCAATGCGCGAGCATTGGAGTAGGGCATGCCAGTGATGCACGGCAGAAGAAAGTCCATCATGGGGATGGTATCTAGACTCGGCCTGATAGTTCTCAACGTTGAGACACGTCGACATTCAGATCGGAAGGGCATATTGGGGTAATTCCGGACGTGTCTTTCGCATCCGAAAATCGAGTTCGTAGAGCATCGGATTGGAGGGTAATAGAGGGTTACAAAGGAAGCGATCACCAATATTTCACGTTTCAGCTGCGCCTTAAATCCCAATCGCAAAGAGTCACGACAAAGCCACCGCGATGGAATCTGGCCAGGTTGAACACGGAAAAACTGGTCGAGGTACTGCTCGAAGGACAGGGGGATTTACCAACGACGAACGCCACCGAAGACAGGGACGGAGCGAACGCCCTCGTGAGGGAGACAACAGGTCTCAGTTACTGAACCTGTAACGCATCCATGCCGCGCAAGGGATCGCGACATGGAAAATGCCCTGCTTATTGGTGGTCGGACGAAATAGCGTAACTGAGATCGGAAGCGAAACGCCTCAGAAGAAGAGCGCAAAGAACGAGAGATGAAATGGAGGCAGCACTGTTGTCGGCGCAGCACAAAGCAACGCGCAAGCGGCTCCGACGCGATATCAACCGGAGGAAGGCACAATGCTGGAAGAACCATACGGAGGAAGTCAATCGGGACGTGTGGGGCATCGGCTACAAGATCGTGACCAAGAAACGCTGCGCGCACCCAAATCACCCTTTCGACGAGAACACCATGGCTCGAATCGTGGACACTTTGGTCCAAACGTATCCGCCAAGGCGAGACTAGGAGAAAGCCGCTGAAGTAGGTGAGATTTCTCTATTCTCCACCGAGGAGTTGCGGATCACCGCCATTATGATTAGGAGTGGAAAGGCGCCTGGGCCAGACGGGGTACCAGCTGAGATATGGAAGATCATCGAGATGAGAGCACCTTGTCTATTGCTGAACAAATACAACGCGTACCTGAAGGCTGGTATCTTCGGTACTCCCTGGCTGGTTGCGCATTTCGTGTTGATCAGCAAAGGTAAGGGAGGTGATCCTCGGCTTCTGTCGTCTAACAGGCCACTGTACATGTTGGACTACGCAGGAAAGCTCTATGAGAGGTTGCTCAAACCACGGCTACAGGGAGCTGTGCGGGCTGCCGTCGATTCAGCTGACAACCAGTACTGCTTAAGGAAACGGCGATCCACAGTGGACGCTATACGAGAGGTAGTTCGGCTGGGAAGGAAAGTATGCACTGGTAATCATTTTTCCAGGAACATCGCGCTTCACGTTACGCTAGACGTTAAGAGCGCCTTCAACTCGGACAGGTTTCCAAACATCTTGGACGCGTTGAACGAGTTCAGAGTCCCAGAGTACCTCATGCGAGTGATACGGGACTACCTACAGGACCGTACCGTCCGCTACGAAACAGAAGAAGATCAACGGGAGAAATATCTCAGCGCCGGCTTGGCACAGGGGTCAATCTTTGGCCATGAATTTTGGAACATCCTGTACGATGCCTTATTATGAATCGGGCTACTGGAAGGGTTGTACATGATAGCCTACGCTAATGATGTCGATTTAGTCATCATCGCGCGGGACTTTGAAAAAGTACTATATCTGTTGAATCAGGCCATGCGCAGGATCTCGTGCTGGATGGGGGAACACGGTCTTGACTTGGCAGCCGCTAGACAGAGAACGTGCCCATCACTGGCAAACGGATTCAGACCATCTTCGCCATGTATGTGGGAGATACGGAGGTTTCGTCAAGGAGGGAGGCTATGCACCTGGGACTAAAACTAGACACGAAGTTTACTTTCTTTCGTCACCTAGTGTATGCAGCGGATAAAGCAACGAAAAAGACTGCACAGTTGTGCCGTCTCATGACGAACACAAGTGGACGAAAGCGATCAAGCCTCGACTCCTCATGTCAGTCATTACATCCATTTTAATGTACGGTTCTGAAATATGAACCGATGCAATGGAGAAGGATTCATAGCGGATTCGACTCAGTTCTGTTCAGCGTAGAGGAGCTTTCAGAGTCACCAACGACTATCGCACGGTCTCGGGACCCGCAGTGCCCGTTATTGCAGGAATCATCCCGATCGACCTATACGCGGCGGAGCGCAAGCGAATCTACGAACGGAAGAAAGCAAGGGAGGACAGAACACCAGTCCATAGAGAGAAATGGGAACGCACCATGGAAATGTGGCAACGGTCCTAGATAACCATAATTAACGGTAAATGGACAGGAACGCTGATAGACCAGCTGGCCCCTTCGATTAACAGAGATCATGGGTAGGTAAATTACTACCTGACCCAAATCCTGAGTGATCGTTAGTATTTCTGATCCTACCTCAATCATATGGGGAAGGTTCAGAGCCCGAGTTGTATCTTCTGTTCCGCTGATTGCGACGATGCGTTTCATATGTTTTTCGTCTGCGAAAAGTGGAAAGAAGAAATACCAGCTCTTATCGGCTCGGTCGGGCAATTTACGCCTGAGAACATCGTGGGCGAAATTCTGCTCGCCGAGAGTAAGTGGGTCACCCGGCAATATTCGCCGAGACGGTCCTACGACAAAAGAAGCGGTACCTAGACGTGGCAACCGACGAAGGTATGAACGATGCGCTGGAAGACGCTCAGATACCCCAACATAACCCATCGGACGCCGGACGACTCCATGGAAATGGACGGGGAGGGAGAAGATGGGACACTTTCTTAACCAGGAAACGCTCAATTTCTCTCATTTTATGAATGTCGCGGGGAGGGACAGGGATACTTCTCCTTTCCGTACGGAGATGAGTGTGACGGTTCTAATACGCGTATAAATGAGACGGGTTAGTTCTGACGTCCCTTCGGGGGATTTAAAATTATAAATTTTTAAATTTGTTTCAAGCAGCAGCGGTTGTCGAGTGCGTAGTTTCTTTTCGCGTTTTTGTTTATTTTATTTTTCATCCTATATTATACACACGGCGGATGCATCCCTAACCAGCCCCACACTATCCAGCTGTGCGGACCCGGTCGGGTGTGCTTCAGGTGGCATTTCCTACATACCCTTGACAAAAAATATAGGTATATGTATATTTTATAGTTATAAATTTATAATCTCAATTATAAACAAATTGTGATAGATATTTAAAATGAAAAATTCAATGTAAACATTTACGTATTGGTAGACAGTCTATACTTTATACTAACTTAAAAACAGTCAATTTTATACACTTATAAAATAAGAATAAAATCCAGTCTATATTATTATTATTATTATTATTATTATTATATTATTATTAATATTAATATTAATATTAATATTAATATTATTATTATTATTATTTTTTTTTTGAAGGATAAAAAACGGGTAAATTTGGTGTGACCAAACCATCAGTCGGGATCACCCTGGAGGCAGCGACCTGCAGGATATTCCCAACTGGAGTGTCGGGTTCCCAGGAGGCAGCGACCTGCAGGATATTCCCAACTGGAGTGTCGGGTTCCCAGGCTTCGCATCTACTCGGGCTGGGAAAGGAGACAAAAGATTCTTGCTCAATTTCAACCCAGAGCATCTACGACTGGGGGACCGACTAAACCCGCCTTCCCCTGATCAAGAACTGTTGACATGTAGCCAGCAGTGCCGGATCAGGGGTAGGTAACCCATTCCGTCCACCTGCAACGTGGAACTACGTTAGTAATACTTCACGTTGCAGGGTCTATCCACTTTTCTTTCGTCTCGTATGGTCTGTCCGTCTATTTCATTCTTATCAGTTTATGTGTCCTCACATTCATTCTTCATTCGTTCTCAAAAAACATTCTTTCATGCATTCTTGCGTTTCTATTCTCTCTGTCATTTTCTTTCGCTCATTCCAAGCACCCATCGCCTTTCTTCCCTCTGAGTACTGTCTCGACGAACGTAGCTACTTCCGTCCAGCTGTCTGCGTCGCGAAGCATTCTCGGTATAATGTTCTCGGGCGTTATGTTTTCTGGTCCTAGTCTGCGTCTGGCCGTTGTCCATCTTTGGCATATGAAAAATGTATGTTCTGCGTCATCCCTGTCATATCCGCAGTACTTACAGTTCGGGGTTTGTACCTTGTCTCTCCTGAAAAGGTAGTATCTGAAGTAACCGTGTCCGGTGAGGAATTGGGTAAGGTAAAACTTCACCTCACCGAATCCCCGCTCCGTCCACGGTCTCAGATCTCCTATCAGGCGTCGGGTCCACTTTGCTGTCTTGTCTTCCGTCCATCGTTCGTACCATTCCGTCATTGACCTGTTTCTTTCGGTTATCACCGCGTCAGCCCGTCCTGTCGCGGAGCTTAGTTCATAGATCCTCTTGCGTTCTTTTGCGAGAAGATATATGGGGATCACGCCCGCCACGACCAAGATAGCCTCCTGGTAGACCGTCCTGTAGGCGCACGCAATCCTCAGCGCCCCCCGTCTTTGTATGTTCATTAGTCGCTTGCAGTACGTTTTCACACCGAGCGTATCGGCCCAAATTTCCGCGCCGTATAGCAGGATCGAGTGGGTCGTTGACATGAGTAACCGTTTTTTTCCCTGCCTTGGTCCGTACGTGTTTGCCATCAGGCGGCTTAGGGAGGTGACTCTTTCAGCCGCTTTATTGGCAGTCTTTTCTATGTGTGTCCAGAAGGTCAGCTTTGTATCCAGGGTTACCCCCTGATACTTTACCGATTTATTCGTCTCTGTCAGTTCGGTGCCGACGTTCATCGGAATAACTGTCGGTATTCGTTGTCCTGTGAGCAAAACCAGTTCTGTCTTGTGTATTGCCAGTTGTAGTCCGTGTTCTGTCATCCATCTGTGTATTCGTCTCATGATCTGGTTCAGCGTTAGTTGGGCTATTTCTGGGTTCCGTTGTACAATAACCACCGCGATGTCGTCGCGTAGGCTACCAGAAAGGCGCCTTCTGGCATTTCTAGTCTTAGCAGGCTGTCGTATATCACGTTCCAGAAGTCTGGTCCTAGTATGGATCCCTGAGCGACTCCCGCGGTTATGTTCCTGGTCGTCCATCCCTCGGTCGTTTCGTATGTTATTTTGCGGTCCTGTAGATAGTCTCTTATAACTCGCATCAGATAGGGAGGCACCCTGAAAGTTTCTAGGGCTCTCAAGATGTCCACCCACCTGACCGAGTTGAAAGCGTATTTCGCATCTAACAGTCCCGCGAGAACTAATGGTCTAGCCCCGTAGCTGGTGTGTCTTGTCTTTCGGGGACCTCGACTACCTCCCGAATTGCCCCTATCGTGGGTCAGCCCCTGCGAAAGCCGTGCTGGTTGTCGGAGAACCCTCCGGCGGCTTCAATCGCGTCTGTCAGTCGTGGTCTAAGTAGTTATTCGAAAACCTTGCCCGCGGTGTCTAGTAGATTCAGTGGTCTATAAGAGGACGGCGCATCCGGTTCTACTTTTCCCTTATACAGAAGAACCAACCTAGCCGTCTTCCATCGCTTGCTGAAAGTCCCTGTACGTAAACTGTCGTTGTACATGCCGAAGAATTTCTCCTGGGATGCCGTCTGGTCCTGGTGCCTTCCCAAGTTTCAACGATGAGGTGGCTCTCAAGAGCTCCTCCTCGTTGAAATCCGGGACGGTTAGCGTTTGATCGTCGATGTACTCCCTCCTTACCGTGTGGGTTGGGAAGAGCCCGTCCACGATCGCGTCCATTGTGGTTCTGTCCTTCAGTTCTGGTGAGCCAAAGGCCCCTGGCCTCTGAGTTACTATTTTGTAACCCAGACCCCAGGGGTCCCGCTCCACGTCGTCACATAACTGTTTCCAGCAGCGTATTTTTGAGTCTTTGATTGCGTTTACAAGTGTTATCCGTGCTGTGTTGTATTCCGCCGAGAGGGCCTCCTCATTAGGGTTGCGTTTTTTTCTCGCGCGGCACATTTTTCTTCGACTTTTTATTCACTCCCCTCGCAGGTGGCCGATTTTGTCTGTCCACCAGTACACTTCACGTCTGTTCCGCACTGTACCTTTTCGGGGCATGGTCACGTTGCATAGTTGTTCTCTCTGTCGCAACGTCTCGTCCACGAGTCGGTCTGTCCTGTGTCTGTCTGTGAGTTGGTGCGGAACGATCTTAGCGGGTGCTGGTAGTTCCCGCAGTAGTGTGAAGAATCGTTCCTTGTCCTGTTTCTTCAGGTTCCAACGCGGGGGTCGCTCAGGTGCGATCCGTGGCGTCTCTGCATGGTTCGTCACATCAAAGACAATATACTGGTGATCGCTGGCTGTAAAGTCCTCGATCACCCGCCATTGCTTGATCTTTGGTAGGAGGCGGCCCGTTACTGTTAGACGCTGACGTAAGTGACAGTGCCGACCCTGTCCCAAACGTAGTCATCCCCCGCGCCAAAGTCAGTGACCCTCGTCCTCTGCTTACTCCGTATCCAGATGGCCGATGTGCTAAATTATTATATATATTAATACAAAATCAAACAGAAGACTGGAAAGAAAATACATTTACTACCTTTAAAGTTACTGAAATGTATCATAATATACATAAACAAATTGATAAATCAAGAGTAAAATTATTTGACACTTTTATTCGCAACAATTGTATAACATGATTAAATGATACAGAAATTTTTCAATTATACAAATTCATTAAGGTACCGGAAAATCGTGACAAAAATATATTGTACAATGAAATTTCTATTGCAATTATTAATAAGATCTAAGATATTTTATTAATATTGTAACGGAGAGAGGATAAACGCAATGCTTGCGGTTCGTCGCATGTTTTACTCGGCACAGTTAAGTGTCGAGTCTCGATGAGGTTGGGACGTTCAAAAGAAGACAAGGAATAGGGTTGATGGTCGGTTATTCAATAACTAGGAGAGAGAGGTGTCTGTCCGCGCCTAAAGCTAGATGCTCGCTCGATCGGAGGTCAGGCATGACTGCTGTACGCGTCGCTCCAGAGACGCGCTTGTCCCACGCGAGAAGACTCGCGTAAGATCAGGATTCATCCTCGTCAGGATGACTGTCTCACGTCAACGAGCGCCCGTCTGCGTACGTTGCACGTTCGACGGTCCGCTTCTGCCTCAGTGGCTCTATAACGTATGTGTGTGCGACTGTAATGTTATATGTTTACGTCGCTGTGTGTACAGAAATATGTGAGCCTCTCTCTCCTTTCCCTTTGCTTACATCGTCGAGTTGGGTATATGTATAATAGTTTTAGGTTGTACATTATTTTAGCTGAGATATTGTATGCGATCACATTTTTTTCGTACTATTCGTTGTAATGTCATTTTAATAATCATAAGAGTTCATACATTCATTACTTGCATCCTTCATGCTCTCTGATTATTCCTTGAACAGACAACCGAAATCACATGCGCGCACTAGTCTCACTGCACTGCATTTATCTTGCGTTTCTTGATAAGGCTGAGTTTTGCGTCGCGCCGGCCATGAGCCCTGGCGCTCCGTCATTCGTGTATGATGACTCAGTTCTTCCTTCCAGGCAGACTTGTTGATGTTTATATAATCGCCTTAGGCGAGGTGCTGATGATTTTGTTGTAGATACGACCTTGCAGGTGATAAGGCGCTCCCATGAGCGCATTCCTTGGCTTCGTGTCACTGCTCCAGATGATGGCCTTCTCGGAAAGAAAGCCAGATCCTCCGCTGGTGTACAGCTGCGCTCTGGAGCTTTTGTCTGTTATAAAGGCTGTTGCACACAATTATTTTTTTTAATGTCTGTACTCGGTTTTGATGTCGATCCGCTTTGCTGATGCGTCTGAAACTTTCTAGAGCATGTTAGAAAAAAAGGGGACCCCCAGGAAAAATCGATTTACAAAATACCAATCTAGCAATTGTTACTCCTGTAGTGAATGGTCTTTAGTATATTATATAATTAGTTGTTTTAAGTATTATAGGGAAGTGTGGGAAGTTTTAAAAAGTCCTAGTTAATTTGGGGTTTCTGTTTTTCTATTATTTTGTGTATTCCAGGGGGCTCGATTTGATTATGATTTTAATATCTCGCGTTTTGTTTTCTTTTTGAGTAAATTGATTTAATTGCACAGTATGTTCATTTTGGTCTCGTGTGTTTCATAGCGAAAAACCCCGCTTGGTCTGGGGCAAGTGTACTAACTACTGCGTACTTCCGTCGGAGACGACTTCGAAACGACATTATAAAATGATATTATTAACTTTTATAGTGATATGAGTTTTTAAAGTTTAAATTTTAATATTTTCCTAAAAACCACTGTAACCGGGGCATCCGTAATAATGCACACACTTACCCTATATATTTCCAAAACTAATTCATTTGTGTGATATGTCTTAAAGTTTGCTTAGTTGTTGTATCGTTTGCGCTGTTTGCCGCGTCGCCCGTCGGCCCTTTTTGTTCCATCGATTGACTGGGCATTATTTAAGTGACACAAGGTGCTGCAGGTGAAAATTTCTACCCGAGCTGAGTGGGAGCCGGACAACCCAAAGATTCTTATCGCTTTACTCGCTCTATGAATTCGAAACATTATACATTTTTTTAATTAATTTTTAATACGCGATTTTATTCTCCAGTACAGCCAATGGCTTGCGTGTCTATTACCGTGCGATAAAAAGAGCGATTATGGTCGTGTGTTTACGTTTTGGTTTTTTTGCAAGGGCCCATCAAAATCTAATATTCACGATACTCGTTTTTTTTTTACTTGAACGTGACTTTGGAAGCGCACTCGTTGTCTTATCAACTTTTTGGTTGCTTGTATATTTTTACTCTTTTTTCTTGCGAGGGAGCACCTGTGCATAGACGTCGCACAGTTGGTGCCAATCGTTTGCACGTTTTTCCTGTTTTCCTTGTGGATCTCCCACGAGGAGGTTTAGTTTTTTTTTTAATGCAATTAAATGTGAAATGATGTTTTTGTTTTTTTTATTGCATTGGTGGGCATATATGTAACTATAGATTGTTTTCGTTTTGCTGTGCCCGAATGCATTGCGTTCCGGGGGCCGCAAAAATTTGAAAGGACTGTTCTTTGGCGCTCTCAGCGCTTTCGGTGGCTGGTCACTCGGGTGGGTCTTTTATTGTCGAGGCCCTTTTAAGCTTATCTAGGCTGATGATTCTTGTAATATTCCATTTCTTATTTTTGCCTTCTTGTAGATATCGTCAATACTGATAATTTCGGAAGGGCCTTCATAGTCACGGTCGTTATCGCCCATCTGTGGCTCTTTGAGCCTGTAGACCATATCGCCTTCTCTAAAATGCCGTATATTCAGCTTTCTGTCATAATAGTATTTTGATCTGAATTTTGCCTGGACAAGATTCATGGCAGCATGTGTTTGTATTTCGGAGAGGTTGTTAATTAGGTCAACCATACAATCTCCATACGTGAGAAAATTTTCTTTCGGGGGTAAACTCGAAGGTGTTCGTGGTTTTTGCTCAAATACAAGCTCATGCAGGGCAGAATATTATTATATGCGTGCTGGCAAATAGGTACCCACTTGCTCCAGTCTTTACGATTTTCTGTTCATTTTTTCAAATATTCTGTGATTGTATGGTGCATTCGATCAATGCTACCGTTTGATTGCGGGTGGTATACCGTGGTGCAGTATTTGTCAATTTTAAAGATATGACAAAATTCATTTAGCAGTCTATTTTCGAAGTGCGTATCCTTGTCTTTCAGCGGGGCCGCGGGTGGTCCAAAATAGTAGACGACTCGCTCTGTAAATGCGCGTGCAACTTCGTCCGCTCTTGGACGTAGCACTGGTATCAGGGTGCAGTATTTTGTTAAGCAATCCTGTATTGTTATAATATATTTATAACCTTCTTCCGAGTTTTTAAGTGGATCATAAAAATTCATAGACATTTTTTTGAAAGATTTGTATGACGTGTCCGTTATCACCAGTGGCAGGCGTGTTTTTACACGTACTAGCTAATTTGTTTGGCATTCTACACATTCTAGCACAAATTGACGTATGTCTAGATGCATGTTGCGCCAGTAATAGTCATTGGCCATTTTGCTGAAAGTTTTATTTATGCCTCTGTATCCACTGTAGGCTGTAAAGTGGCCCCCAAATATATGGAAATGTATGTAGTGTTTGGCGGTATTCATTATAATGTGCCAGAAATCTACATTCCCATTGCTTAATTGCCGGTGAATGCAAATATTCTAGTTAAATTCCTCCGAAAAAATATATGCGCAGTCTGCATTGCCCCATTTGGGTTTTGAGCTTAAGATCTCTCGCGCTTCCTCTGCGTCTCCGCAAGTCGATAGCGCTGGCGATTGCAGCAGATGCTCGCGTAATTGCAGGGCTGATATACTCAACTGTTGGACTTTTATTAAAGAATGGAACAGGCAATTGCCGGGTGGCTGCGACGCTATATCATTGATGCGAACTAAGATAGCGTGCGAGTCGGTGCACTATTCTCTCGCATTAAAAGTTAAAATGTCTCCTCTATTCGATGAGTCAGCTGATGGTGGCTTTTCGGAAGCGAATTTTGAATCATTAAAGATGCGAATGACATATTCGAAATCGTATGTGTTGCCCTGTTCATAGGGCCTAATATCGGGAAAGTTAATTTCGTCTAAATGCTCGTACATCTCAATGTTTGAAGTTGGTGCAAATCTTGACTTTCTTTTACTTTCTTTAGAAAAATCTCCCCCTGTCTCCGTTAAATTTATTATTGGCGCTGGTGCAGGTTCATTTACTTCATTTGGGAGCCGGCTCGCAGCTTCGCTAGTCCAACCTAGCGGCGATGTTCTTCTCGTCTGAGGTATTATCTGCATACTGATAACAGTATCAGATTTCTTCTCGTCGAGCGTCGGCGATTCGCGCCATGCTCGCGGCGCATCTGGAATTTTACTGCCGGAACTTTTGCGTTAGAGGCAATTGAAGTCGGGTTTGTTGCCGGGCTCTGTGTCGGCTTCCCATACATTTATCTGCATGTCATTTCCCCCTTTAATGTCGCGCTCTTGTATGTCGACAATTAGCTTCGCACGTAATTTATTTGCCAAATCTGGCAATATTTGTTTAATTGGCGTGTGGGGCTGGCTGCTGTGTTGCTGCTCTTTAAAGTGTGAGAGGACGCTGCCTGCCGATTTTTCTGGTATTTCAGAATGTTTAGGCAAATATGAAGGTGCCATTTGCACTATTTCAGCAATATCCATAACCCCGGGCTTAACAGTAATAATTTTTTAGAGTGGCATATTTTGATTTGGACCAAATCGATTGCGCGATTGCGGTGTGATCGCTTTAGCCAGCCTGTGCTGCTCTTTGAAAGCTTACGCGGCGGCTGCTGTCGGTGTACTCTTGATTTCCACACCCTCACGTAAGCCTTTTTCTCGGCGTAATCTCGCCATTTTATCGCTAGTTTTAGCCTGACTAATTATAGACAGAAAAATGTGCCTGTTTTTTCCTGGTATTCATGCACTTATTTGCTTTCCTTAATTCAGGAGTACCGGAGTCAGAATTCCAGATAAAGTCGGAATTTCTTTTATTTACTCCTTTTTCCGGGCTGAGTGGCTGTGTTATCTCTGCCGCCGGTGATTCATCGGGTTTGGCTATTTTGTGAGCCTCGATGGAGGCTCGTAATATGTCAAAGATTTTCCCACGTTCGTGCGGGTCCAACCGAAATTTATGTTTCCCAGCCGGCTCTACATCTACATTTGTCATTATACAGGCAAGTTGTATTGTGTCTGTGTAATCAAGTCTGTAAATATCGTTCTTCTCTTCATGCTGTGTCAGCCATTGAATATTTATTAGCCCGTCTTCTCGGAAACTGTCGCTCGTGGTCAGACATAAAAAGAAATCGTTTTCGGTGTTTCTTAGTGCTAATACGTCACCCACTTTATATAAAAGTGAACTGCTCCTGCGGTTCTTTTTGCGGGTTTTTATTGTTTCAGATGTTTCTGACTCCGATCTGACTTGTTTGCTTTTCCCATCTTTGACGATGCCCTTTTTCTTTACGGTTCGTGAGACAAATATTCTACCTAGTAGCTGGTCCAGCTCGGCCTCGCTGTCCCCTTCTTCTTGTACGTCTGCAAGATCATAAAGGTCCGCTCTTGGGCGCTCTGGATTTTCTTCGACCTCTGCCAAAACTGTGTTACGTAAGAGTGCATCGGTATTCGAATTTATGATACCGGGACGATAAAATACGACAAACGTATAGCCTGTTAAACCGAATGTCTGGATTTTTAGTGGTGTGAAAATGTTTGAGTGGCTCGTGATTTGTAACCACTGTGAATTTCCTGCCGTACAGATAAGGTCTGAACGGTCAGAACGGTCTTTTGCATACAGTATCTGAGCCGATGATTCCTTGGCTGAGCACCATCCCAAATGCGTAATCGGATCTATCACACGTGACAATAAACGGCTTGGAAAAATCCGGTGCAGGTAGAACTCGCTCGCTGCACAAGATCCTTTTTAGGTCGTCAAAAGCTGACTGCTGTGCCTCTCCCCATTCAAACTTGATACCTTTGCGCAGCAGTCTTGCCAGTGGCCGCGCGATTCCAACGAACTTGGGTATAAACTTTCTGTAATAACCCGTAAAGCCCAGCTACTGCTTCACTTTTTTCGCATTTGTCGGCACTGGGTATTTTTCCACTACCTCAAGCTTCTTGGGATCTGTTCGTATCTTGTGCCCCGCGTTTAAAAAATTGACACTTCTTGGGTTCGACCATGAGATTTGCGTCTAAAAATCTTCTCATGACTCGTCTAAAGCGAATGCCATGCTCAACAAAATTTTTCGCGGGGATCATGAAATCATCCAAATATATGGCTACTTCTTTACCCCGCATTCCCGCCATGGTTATAGCCATAGCTTTCAAGAAAACATCGGTTGCGCCTTTTAGATCCATGCCAACTCTCCGATATTGTAGGTGTTCAAAAAAATTCTGCCCAAGTGGTGCATCAAAGGCTGTGTATTGGGCCGAATTCGGATGAATAGGTATATGATGAAAGCCCGGTATTAAATCCATCGTTGCTATCATTTCGACTGAAGCGAAAGTTTCAAGTATATCGCTCGTGAATGGAAGGGCAAAGCAAGTGCCTACAGTGATTTCGTTTAATGGTCGAAAATTGGTGACAAGTTGCGATTTTTGATTTCCCAGGACGTCCGGTTTTTTGGGCACCACCCAGAGGTTGCTGGAGTACGGAGAGTTCGAGGGCTCAGCAACTCCCTGTTCGATTAATTTCTTAACCTCCACTTTAATCTACTCGCTCAGTGCCAGCGGATACCTGAAACGCTTAGTTCGCAACGGCTTATCTATCGTAAGCTTGATTTCGTGTGTTAATAAATTTGTGGCTGGCAGCGGCTCGCCTTCAAGCCAAAAACTCCGGAAAATTCCGGTATCAACTCGCGAACATGATTTATCTCGTGCTCTTCGCACACCTCCGTATCTATTAATTTCATAACTGTATTAACGCGGTCAACGCGCAGTGCCGGATTATTCTGGAGCAATTTATTTTTTTCTGCTACGTCAATTAAGTTCTCATATGTATATTGCCCTTTTGCTCGCTTAATTTTTACGCGACCTGTTATATCTATTTTGTCGTCCTCACCGACATCAAGGGTATCATATGATTTAGTAGTTTCTCCTTGCCAATGTTTATGCACTCAGCATATAATACCCCGCTGTGATTTTGTGAAACAAAATTGCCAAATAATAAATTTGGACCAATGTCTTGCAATGGAACTCAGTCGACTTCCATGTCAATATTCTTAATTTTTTCATAACTAATGCACCGCTATTTTGTAGGTATCAAAAAACATTCAATAATGTCCCAACTGATCAGTCCCTCTGTATCAGTGGAAAAACTGTCGCGGACAAAGTGCATTTCGCACAAACGGCAGCAAACTGCCACAAAAACTTTCCCTAATGACCGACATTCGCCTGGAATGACTCCTGTAATTGCAAGAATGTTATTTTTCCTGACATGTTTATTCTCGTTTAATAAACTGAATTTAATTACGGATATCTCTGCACTTTTTAAAATCACAATGCGTGCGGCACCTTATCGGGCGCGACAGCCTGCTCGGCGCCAGTGAACTGCAAAAGGATGAGTGTAAAAGCTGCTCTTTCTTATCTATTTCCGCGCGCGCTCCGGATTGAGCTGTGTCATCTGGCCTTCTTGCATCTTCATTTCTATTAAAATAGTCCCGGCCGCGATCATTGAAATATTTGCGTTCATTGTACCCCAAGTTACCCGTATAATAGTTATTTTTATTATTATAATTCTTATAATTATTGCGCCCTTTGTAGTTGTTACTTGAGTCTCCACGATTATTCCTATTATTATTACGGTTTTCCGTGTTCCTCGAGCGCTGGCAACTCGTCCGTATATCTGCCTTAATAGTAAAGCAGCTCGTATACTCGTGCCCCAATTTATCGCAATATCTGCATTTTAAAGCATCGCGCTTTTTCTTTTCGTACTCCTCCACGCTGTGCGTCGCTGAACCGCAGTGGCTGCATTTTACTGTCGCAAGCGCGGCAGTGGCTAGTCCAATGCTCGCCGTGATTTTTACTATAATTCAGTCCTCAAAATCAGACAACTGAAATATCTTCGTATCAGGAGGTTGCTGAGACGCCAACAAATTTATTTTAGGGCAGCCATAGAAGGTTGTGCCGCGATCTGCACAATGGCCAAACGAGTGCTTTGTTGGTACTCGAAATTAATTGCAGTTCTAATACCCTCGTTTAAATGTTTCGGGTGTTCGCGGTGTACTTGATGGTCTAAAGGATGCGTGAGACCGAACATGACATGTTGAAGGGTATCAAGGTTCGCTCCTGGTTTTCGTAATTCCCGATCACCACATTCAAGATCTGGTGCCGGGTCTAAAATAGTAGATAATTGATTTAAATGTTTTTGTACTCTAAGCCCATAATCACCCACTTTTTCGCCTAGTCGCTGATTTATTTCTCTCAATTGTGTTAAGATGTCATCTGCTAATGCCACATTGCTGTATTGCAGAATCAAATCGACCAATAATTTTTCAATTGTGTCATAATTTAATAACTGCGCCGTGAACTCTTCCCCGGCTCGTCCCGATAATTCACCCGCTAGAGCCAAGAGTATGTGGGATTCGATATCAGGCCCAAAGTTTGCCCTAATTTGGCGTACCGCTAAGCAAAAGAGATTTATTTTCTCCGGATTCCCATCAAAATAAGGAATCAAATTTAAAGCCTGATTAAAAGTAAGACCCTTGACGCGCACCTCGGGAGTGTGTGTGTTAAAATGCGCCGGCCCCTGGCGTCGCTGCAAACCGCCTGGTGTAATCTTATTGACGTGTAGACCAAGCAATAGAGATTTCGTCGTGGACAAAAAACCTACCTGGAAACCGCCTGTGCCATCATATGCAGGACACTCCGTACTTTATTCCCACTATGTTTCTTACTCGAAAATGTCATTTGTTAATTTTTTATAAACAATTAACAACAAAAAATGACGTTTTTTTTAGTTTTTTTCTTGTAAAATGGAAACTATTAAAGCAATCTTAATGGTGTACATAGATGAATTGTAGACGATTGAATTACGAAGAGAATGAGGGGTAAAACGACCCGATCGGATAATTAGAACCGGAGAAGAACATATTTGTATATTTATTATGTAAAAAAATAAAGATATTTAGTAAAAGACATAAAATACCTGCTTATTCTTCCATCACTCATGAAATCTGGGTCCAGGTTTCGCACACATAAAGTACATGATAATAGCTAGCACTGTGCAAAGTTTCAGCTCATAATATTAAAAAAATGGCGGAGTTATAAATTTAAAAAAAAAAGCAAAATTTTCCGCTTTTTCGAATTTTCTCCGGTTCTAATTATCCGATCGGGTCGTTTTGCCCCTCATTCTCTTCGTAATTCAATTCTGTACAATTCATCACACCATTAATATTGCTTTAATAGTTTCGATTTTACAAGAAAAAAACTAAAAAAAACGTCATTTTTTGTTGTTAATTGTTTATAAAAAATTAACAAATGACGTTTTCGAGTAGGAAACATAGTGGGAATAAAGTACGGAGTGTCCTGCATATGATGGCACAGGCGGTTTCCAGGTAGGTTTTTTGTGCAAAAAATAATCATTTAAATCTTTATTGCTTGGCCTAGTGTGAAACTTGTGCCGAGTCAGGTGATTGATCTGGTGTATAAAATGTGTGTTGTGTAGCGGTTGTGTCCCAAGTGACGTGATCCCTGTATGCAGTATTATTATTTTACGTTAAAATTGGTAGGTTAGTATTAAGAGTGTGTGCACCTTATGAAGTAGGTATGTTTGTGTGTGTGTGTGTGTGGGGGGGGGGGTTAATTTTTGGATAAGTGTGGTTGGGTTGTGTTGTAATATGCGGCATAATATTAATAATATTAATTGTGTCCTAGCTAGCTGACGTGGCGTTGTAAATGCTATTTAGCACCGCTGCTGTGGGCCATGTGTTATGCGCGGTATTAATTGTATTAACCGACTTTATACTTTTTGTGGCCCGTTCTTGTTCATACAGGTCTAAAAAGGGTGTTGCGGATGTTTGGTTGTTAGTCAGATTTTCGTGCGATGGTATCCTCGGGTGCGCTTGCTACCGAAAACATCGTACTTGTGGACGTCGGCCACGCCACCGAGGACTGCACGTACACAGGATTGGCCGCGCTCGCTGCCACCGGCCACGCAGCTTGCGCTCCTATAGATGAAGTTGGTTAAAATTGAAAATACCATTGCTCACTAAGCTGAAATATTCATCTTTGAAATTGAAATTTGAATCTTTGTTTTCAGATGAGCGATTACAAAAATAATAATGTAATTAATTGAACTTTTATGTAAGTAAAATATTGACTCTTTTATTAATTTACTTATCATTATACTTTGTCAATGGTATTGCGTAAAAAACCAACTCTAGCACAATGAGAAATTCTTGAACAAACATGGTATTACACATTGAGTACTGCAATAAAGCTTGATCAACTTTAGGGAATCAGTATTTAAGTTCGGAAATTGATATTTGGAGTCTGGGAGTCTTACTTTACGCTCTTCTTTATGGATTTCTTCCATGTCATGATAACAATATAGAAAATCTATGCAAGAACATTAGATTAATAGAACATGGTGCTTGTATCAATCGGTAGAGACTAGGATTCGAACGTGGGTTCAAAAAAGATTCAAATTTGAATTTCGAAGATGAATATTTCAGCTTAGTAAAGCTATGGCATTTTCAAATATTAACCATACATTCAAAAACAAAAGATTTGATAATATTACTAAAAAATCCAAAGAATTCTCAGAGTAGAATAAATGAAATTGTATAGTAAATTTTACAAATAGGAAAAACCAAAAAAATTAATATACTTTCTAGTATGATCTACTATACGCCTACGAAAAAATTTTAGTTTTTTAGGCAAATTGATGTTTTGCATATCGAGTATACTCAACATCAATAGAATTCAGGTTGATTGTTTTTCGAATGATCCAATGAGATTGACAGATTCACTAGAATTAATCCATAAGGTGGCATAATTTCAAATTTGACCAGAATTTATTGACGTCGAGTGTGCAGTTATTACTAATTTCTCTATAGAACGTTAATTTTTAACCTTGAAACATATAAATTATTTATTATAAGATTTATTGTCCTCAAGGGGGCACACCACCTTTAAAATGTGAAACAAAAAAATTGATTAGGAATTTTTATTTTGATATTTATTTTAATAAGGGTTTCTTTTCCTGAATGTATACATAAAAACCTACCAATTTGTATATTTTTTACCTTCGTTGGACCTTCTATGCCTCCTTGGCAAACCTGACTGTTTTCGAAGACTTTAAGCACTGTCCGTAAGATTCCAAGTCTACGTATGGATGGATTGGGCTAAAAATTTATGGAGATACTCATTATAGTAGTACTTTTAGTATGAACGTAGGGATTTTGATTTGAGCGAGTAGAAGAATTTTTTTATATGAACATTGTCAATATAACAGTTATTTTTTAATAATTTTATCACTTTTATAGATGTAAAAAATTTTCTACTCGTTCAAATCCAAATCCCTACGCTCATATGAAAAGTACTACTATAATGAGTATCTCCATAAATTTTTAGCCCAATCCATCCATGCGTAGACTTGGAATCTTACAGACAGTGCTTAAAGTCTTCGAAAACAGTCTGGTTTTCTATGGAGGCATAGAAGGTCCAACGAAGGTAAGAAATATACAAATTGGTAGGTTTTTATGTATACTTTCAGGAAAAAAAACCCTTATTAAAATAAATATCAAAATAAAAATTCCTAATCAATTTTTTTGTTTCACATTTTAAAGGTTGTGGGCATCCTTAACTGTTTAAGGTGGCTCTATAATAAAATTTGACGATAACTCGATTATTTTTATTTCATTTTTCGATACGTTGTTCATTTTTAGAACAGAAAGTGGTTTTGTACTAGCAATATTGGCCATAAAAATAATTATAATGAATTTAATAGTTATTAATACGCACTTTTCCTCCGACCTGTATTGCACAGAATCCAGCATGTCCACTCGAAGTGGGAAATTTCTGGTCGAGTGCGTTTGAAATCCTACAATGAGATTAGCGAACACGAGCGTACGATACGAATAGACCAAATGAAATGGAAGTATTCCAAAAAAATTCTTATGTATTCGACCAGAAATTTCCCACGTCGAGTGTTCCTACATTAACGGAACCCTAACCCGTGTCCAAATGTACTATATTCTATGCTCAAATTTCAAAGAGAATTGCAAAATTAGCATTAGAAGTTGGAATATTATACAATTAAAAAAGTCTATTTTATACAGTTATAAGGAAGTGATAGAAATTTTGCAAAAAATCATTAGGAAAAATTAGACAGTCCGTATATTAGGATTAAACCATATTAATCAGCATATAATACCTAGATTATTATCACACATTATCATAATGTGAATTTAATCCTAATATACGGACTGTTTTATTATTTCGTGATAATTTTTTTCAAAATTTGTATTATCTCAGTATAACTGTATAAAATACACTGTCTTTTTGAATTTTAATCATAAAATTATAAGTGTATAATATTCCAGCTTCTAGTTTATTAAATAAATAAAACATAAAAAACGGTGCATAATTCTATATATATATATATATATATATATATATATATATATATATATATATATATATATATATATATATATATATATATATATGAAATATATGCACAAATCAAAGCAAAAAAACAGGAAGAAGAGAGACAAGCCATACTAGATAAAATTGCAAATAAATCAATAAAATACCAAAACACAATACAATACACGAAGAAAAATCAGAATCAGAAGTGCTAAAAATATAAAAGTCAATATTGAGACAACTGATCTCTGATCTCGGAGACAAGTATTTATTACTTAAAGATTTACTGGTTATTGAGAAAAGTAAAGAGAAGAAAGTCAACACAACAAAGTTTTTTGCGGAAATAGTAGAAAACCTCCTCTCAAATGCATACCTAAATTGATTGTAAAAAAGAATAAGCAAAATGACAATCTTAATATAAAAAATTATATTACACAAATAATAAATAAGGACACTAACATACATGCGAAAGGAATAATAATAAAAAATGAAAACGATGTTATTATAAGCTGCGTTGATGAAAACAGTGTCAATATTACTGAAGTACTCAATGAAAATTTGTCTGAATACTGCATGAGTGAAAAAGAACAAATGCTCAACCCTAATATTAAAGAGGTTGGCATCGAAAGCACTTTCAACATGAGTTTAACAGAAATCGAACAAGATGTTAATGAAAGAAATTTCAAAAACTACAACACAAAATGTCAAGCAGTGTACAAATAAAAAAAAGATTTAAATAGTGTTATTCTTGAAGTACCAGCTGTTATTCATAAGCAAATAGTGAAAAGTAGCAAAAGTATTTTCGTAGGCTATCAAAAAGGTAGAGTTTTTGACATTATAAATACCAAACCATGTGAAAAATGTGCTGGTTTCGGTCATAAAAGCAAAAAGTGTAGAAATAAAACTACCTGCGTAATATGTGCTGGTAGGCATGGTACAGTGCAATGTGATAGTGTAGATAACATCAAATTTGCAAACTGTGTATTCAGTAATTTTAAATGCAAAACAAAAGACAATTGTGACCATTCGGTAACAGATGGTGAGAACTGTGATATTTGTAAAAATAAAATAAGAATATATAGCAAGTGTTGATTATTTAATAAAACCAAAAATCGATACATCCGAGGTCTGTCCCAAAAGTATCCGACCTACGTTCATATCTTCGCGCGGAGAGACTCAGGCGATCACTGAAGGGTACGAACGTCACCAGCAACTCCTAACCTTCTCGTCAGTAGCCTGAGATACCGATGAAACGCCTTAGTTCCCGCGCAGCGTGTATTTGTTTACAACGACTTTTTTGCGTTCGTCGCAATTTGCTTATTGCTAAAAATGGCAGAACGAACCGAACATCGAATTTGCATAAAATTTTGCTTTAATCTCGGTAACAGTTGTGCGAAAACTATTGAAATGTTGCAAAAGGCCTTTAAAGATGAGTGTATGGGCAAAACACAAATAAAAGAGTGGTATAGGCGGTTCAAAAGTGGCCGCACATCTGTTGACAGTGATCCTCGTTCTGGTCGACCTTCGACGGGAACATCGTCGGATAATGTCGAGCGTGTGCGTGTCGCAGTTGAACAAGATCGTCGTTTGACTGTGAGAGAACTGGAAGAGGAACTTGGAATACCAAAAAGTATTGTTTGGCGAATTTTAACCGAGAATTTGGGAATCACTCGTGTGTGTGCAAAATTTATCCCGAAACTGCTCTCAGACCAGCAAAAAAACCTTTGATTAGAAAACGCTCAGGACAATTTGGAAATGATTAATAGTGATGAAAACTTTCTTAAAAAGGTTATTACTGGTGATGAGTCATGGGTTTATGGTTATGATCCTGAAACAAAACAACAATCTTCGCAGTGGAAGCTTCCATCTGAGCCTCGGCCGAAAAAAGCTCGTCAAAGTCCAAGCAACATCAAGTCAATGTTGATTGTTTTTTTCGATTATGAGGGCGTTGTACACCACGAATATGCTCCTACAGGCCAGACAATCAATAAACAGTTCTACGTTAAAGTTTTGAAAAGATTACGTAATTCAAGCAGGAGAAAACGACCGCAACTTTGGGAAACCGGTGACTGGCTTCTTCATCACGACAATGCTCCAGCGCACGCAGCAAACCTTGTGCAGCAGTATTTATTAAAACACAGTGTTGCGCAACTACGCCAGCCTCCATACAGTCCTGATATAGCTCCCTGCGACTTTTGGCTGTTTGCTGGATTGAAAATGCCGCTTAAAGGACATCGATTCGACAATAAACAGACTGTTGAAACTAATGTGACGAATGCACTAAAGGCGATTCCGAAGTCTGACTTTCAAGAGTGCTTTAATAAGTGGAAACATCGATATGAGCGTCTCGTTCAATCAAATGGGGACTACTTTGAAGGATGCCACCCCCCGGATGACGAATAATAAATCAAGCGCCGAGAAATCGAGGAAGGTCGGATACTTTTGGGACAGACCTCGTATATAAATATAATCGGCAAAGAATATCACAATAATCATCAGAAGATAATTGATGCAAACACCAGAATCGATAAAGAAGATCACAATGATCATCAAAAGATAATCGATGATAACATTAACCAGCAACAAACGGTAAAATGTAATTGATAAGTTCCTAGCTAAGAACGAATTATCTTTAAATGTTGAAAAGACGGTATATATATATATATATATATATATATATATATATATATATATATATATATATATATATATATATATATATATATATATATATATATATATATATATATATATATATATATATATATATATATATATATATATATATATATATATATATATATATATATATACATATATATATATATATATATATATATATATATATATATATATATATATATATACACATATATATAACTTTTGGCTATAGTGATAGTGTTCCAAATCAAATAGATATTAAGATCAAAGTTAACAAAGTAAACAGAATTGAGAGTTGTAAATACCTAGGAATCATATTTGATTACAAACTCAGATGGTATAAGCATATACAATATATCATCAAGAAAACTAGATATTTGGTATATATTTTGTATAATTTCCAAGACAATGTCAACCGAAACATTGAGGATGATATATTATGCTTAGTTCCACAGTATCATAAGTTATGGTACAATAGAGTGGGGTGGAGCATACAATAACAATTTAAATCTACTGCGAAACTTGTAAAAATGAATTTTAAGAATTGTTCATAAAAATAATTTTGTAAGTCAGGATTATCCCATGAACCTAGAACAATTATTTGGTTATGAAGCGCTAAGATATCATTACACAAACCTCAAAAATCAATACATTAAATCTAGCAGTATTACAAGAAAAAGACATTTAATAATACATAAACATACTGTTACGTCACACAGTGGGGTAAAACGACTTTTTCTTTTTCAAAATCGTAGAACTTCAGATAGAAAACACCAATCAAACTGAAATTTTTTGAACTTCAAGTTTACTGATTCTAGAACATAGGAAAACTAGAGGAAGCGTTAGATTGACATCCTAACCTCAAAATGAAGTACAAAGGTGCTCACTTTTCGAAAAAATACAGTTTTAATCCATCACCTAAATTAACCAAAAACCTAACCTAAAAGGTAAAAAGCCAATTAAACGCTAATTATTACCATTTTTTGTATTCTATGTGATAGAACATGAGATAGAATAGACTAATTCTCCTGAATCTTTTTCAATCTTCAAACTTAATGGTCATAGAACATGGGAAAATTATAGGGGATGCGTCAGACTGACATCCTAACCTCAAAATGAAGCTCATTTTTGGGAAAAATACGGTTTTTGCTGCGACATAGTCGTGTTATATTTTTTACTGCCTCAAACACTATATCTTGTAGATTTTGTACCGCTGAATTCGAATCCACCGTCTAAATTAACCAAAAACTTAACCTAAATGGTCAAAAAGTCCATTATACGCTAATTATTACCATTTGTTGTATTCCTAGTGATAAAACATGAGATAGGAACGACTAATTCCCCTGAATCTTTTTTGATCTTTAAATTTAATGGTCATAGAACATGGGAAAATTATAGGGGAAGCGCCAGATTGACATCCTAACCTCAAAATGAAGCTCATTTTTCGAAAAATAGGGGTTTTGCTGCGAAAACGTTGTGATATATTTTTTTACTGCCTCAAACAGTATATCTTGTAGATTGTGTACCGCTGAATTCGAATCCACCGCCTAAATTAATCAAAAACCTAACCTAAAAGGTCAAAAGCCCAGTATACGCTAATTATTACCATGTGTTGTATTCCAAGTGGTAGAACATGAGATAGGAACGACTAATTACCCTGTATCTTTTTTGATCTTCAATCTTTATGTTCATAGAACATGGGAAAATTATAGGGGAAGTGTTATAACCTGAAAATGAAGCTCAATTTTCGGAAAAATATAGTTTTTGCTGCGACAATGTAGTGCTATATTTTTTACTACCTCAAATACTATATCCGGTAGATTTTTTTATCGATGAATCCGGATTGACCACGTAAATTAACTAAAGTAATCAAGCTAAAACTTGAAAGATACATTATTTGAACGGTCCTATATAGTATACAAATTATTTAGATTTGGTGTATAGTACAATAATAATGAATTATTATCAAAACGAATAAAAAATGTGAAATTTGTAAATTTCTTTGGCGCTAATTAGATGGTCACGTTTTGTTATTCAACTTATTTGTTTAATAGAAGATGTCAACAAATACCAGGATCAAAATATGATTTATTTTTGATATATATATATATATATATATATATATATATATATATATATATATATATATATATATATATATATATATATATACATATAAAAAAATGTACTTATGATTACTAGCTCATTACTAGTATTTGAGTTTTTTTGAAATAATAACACTTTAACACCGAGTACATTTTTTTAGTATTAAATTTTAGTACAATAATAATGAATTATTATCAAAACGAATAAAAAATGTGAAATTTGTAAATTTCTTTGGCGCTAATTAGATGGTCACGTTTTGTTATTCAACTTATTTGTTTAATAGAAGATGTCAACAAATACCAGGATCAAAATATGATTTATTTTTTATATATATATATATATATACATATAAAAAAATGTACTTATGATTACTAGCTTATTACTAGTATTTGAGTTTTTTTGAAAAAATAACACTTTAACACCGAGTACATTTTTTTAGTATTAAATTGTTTATAAAGCTTGAGTGTACTAAAAAATGTATTGGCATGTCAATAAATGATGTTCAAAATATGAAAAGTACCATATGACCTTCTAACCTAAATCTAGGTAAGTCGTATATACAATTACTACTATTCAGACTCTCAATAAAAAGAAATTAATTTTACTATTTATTATTTTTCCGCGCATTACGCATTACCAAAGTTAGATAAACACATTTTATTGGTTACGAACATAACCTAAATAACAGATCCCTAATAATATTCCTTTAGCTAACCAAAAATTATAGCCATGAATAATTATAAAATTCTTATTTGAAATTTTTAACATTAAGCCAAACATTTTACTATAAAACTTGCGTTTCCAAAATCTCGTAATCTCCAAACACTCATGAGCAGACAACATAAACATCGAAAGTGAACCACATAATCCCAATACTATAAACAAAATTTTTTAATTGATTACGATACTTCTTGTTTCTATAAATTACGTATTAATGATTTAGTAGTTGATAAGAAACAAAATACGTTTAAAAAATATGTCATTTGAGCTTTTCTACTTTTATTAAGCTACAATTAACAATTCATAGTTTGTGCTCAATGTCAATTAATATTTCCACTTTTTTTAACTTTGCTTTTCTAATTCACTGTCTACATTAGGTTTAAACTCAGTAGTTTATACTTTCTCTAACTTATAATGCCCTTTACTCCCTAATTTTAAGTTTATCAAGTACGAATTCAAAGTTTGATACTTTTCAAAAATATATTAGCTGCAGAATTTCGATGTTTTGGAGTCATTTTTATATTTTTATCATTTGTAATTGCTATATTGAAAGAAATACGTATTGATTGAATTCTCGAAATATCTTCTTACTTTTAAGGGTGTGTCCAGATGGAGAAAAAAAATATGGTCTGTCCTCTCCGGTCCATTTTCCATCGCTATTACCAAACAGAAAAAAAGGATCTTTTTCTGGAGTAACTTTCGTACAACTCAACCAATGTTGTGAAATTTTAATAGGTAATAAAATTTAGTAATTATTATATTATTATTATTATTGTTGTTATTACTATTGTTGTTATTATTATTATTATTGTTATTTTTATTATTATTATTATTATTTTATTTTTAGTCCCTTAGAATGGACTCGTTATATTTCTGTTGATGAAACTCCGTTGGATATAGCTACGTAAGGAAGCGTAGTTATCTAAGGATGGAACATCCACTACAATAATAAAGATACAGATCCAGGTTCAATTATAGAATGAAAATATTAAACATTTTTGATGATGAATGGCATAGAGTAAGGTGCATAAGTTGCAATTATAAAAATCAAACAGTTACAGTAATTTTTATTGACAGAGATAAGTTTGATATTGCAAGCTTACATCTTCTTCATTCAAAATTTTGTACAGTACCACACAGTATATAACATTGTATGGAGATACAAACTTGGGACGACTTATTACCTGAAAAAGATGTTTATGTCAAAGTAATGAAATTCGAAAGAGATGAGAATCATTCCATAAATTTATCAGTTAAACTGATTCTTGAAAAAGATTCTGAAGAAGAAATGAATGTAAATAAGTTTCTTTTAGAAAAAATATTTATATCTGTTGTTGATCCAAAACACTTATAATATTTATGCAGGGAGTATTGTGCCAAGAAAATCCAGAGGTTAATTCCTTTGGAAGAAAAGAAAAAAAAACCCGGGGGTAAATGTTAAATAAATACAACGGTAATCAACATTTTATACGTTAGAAATTATTATTGTATTAACAAACCTTAATAATTGAAGAATTTCAAGAATAAGAAGTGTCCATTTAAAATAACTGTAAAAAATTTAAGGAAGACTTTAAGTTTGTTAGCAGTACATCAATATGCACTTGAATTATTGTTTGTGATTAAACTGTTAAAAAAGATAAAAAAAGGACTTCTGCGCTGGTGGGTGAAACCTCATTTGTGTACAAATGCCAGACTCATGTTTGTTCCATATGATACGTTGTGTTATTATTTTCAATTGCATGACCATGAAGACTTGGTCAATTTTTTGCGAATGTATTTAAACAATTTTGAACGTTTACATGAGTTGGTACAGAACAAAATAACAAAAAAAAAACAGTTGTTAGGCAGCCTATAAGATCAGAAATCCGTTTGGCAGTCACATTGAAGTAAGTAAATATATAGCTGTTTATACGCCTGTTTTTTAAAAGATATTGTTAAAGATTAATATTATTGTTAATCTATAATGAGTCCGAAGTATTGCTTTGTTTGTAAAAACCAATGCCATAAAGAGCTAAAGTTTTTTCCCGATTACCAATTAAAAAAGCCACAAACACCTTAAAATATTATTTTAAAAGAATTTGTAAAGTAATAATTTTATATATTGATAAATTTCATTCCATTATAGTTATCTGGGTCACGGAGGAAATATTCGGAATGCAGCATGGTTTTTCAGGATTAGAAAATCAACCATGTATCAAATTATTATAGAAACATGCAAAGTATTAACAACAATTCTCCTACCTATTTATGTAAAATTACCGAATGAACAAAAGTGGCTAGAAATTGCTAATGACTATGAGAAAAAATGGAATTATCCCAATTATGGTCTTGTTTGCATCGTCGCAGCAAATTTTTCCAAATCATCTACCTCAGATTTTTTCTTTTCATAGGATTTTGATACTTTTGGCTTCCATTTTTGAGATCTGAATTCTTTAAATTGTAGTTGATCTTCAGAGGTTTTTTTTTTCGTTGAGATGTTAGACTGTACATGCTGCTTTGCTGATTGTTTTGAATAATTACAATTTTTTAGCATCCATTTTTGAGATCTCTAGTCACTAAGTCGTAGTTGATCTTCAGAGGGTTTTTCTTTCGTTGAGATGTAAGACTGTACAGGCTATTTTGCTGATTGTTTTGAATAATTACATCTTTCTTGGTTTTTAATGGATTTCGTTGAAGTACTGCACTGTTGAAGATTTTGAGAATGATATACTGAGAATTTTGCAATTGTTTTGTTAAGTTCATTGACTGTTGAATGTCTTTATAAGTTAAATTGTCATCTGAATCAGCAGAAAATTCTTCATCATCATCATTATTCTTATTCTTAATTGTTATATGAGGACGCAAATATTCCATTGTATCATATAATGGATGTTTTGATGTAAAATTTTGTTTCACTCTCCTTACAAAACTCTTAAGTTTATACATTTTCCTTTCACTTCATTCCCTGAAATATAAAAAATGTACTATAAATATTTGTATTTTAATAAAAACATTACGTAAATAATCCATTACAGGTCACATTCCCCTGCTCATCGATATGCTCATTTATAAAATTTGTTATGTCAATATACGCCTTTTCTTTTGCTTCATCGTTATAATAATCTTTGTCCATTTTTATATAAATACAAGGATAGTCTTCAACTAAAATATTACACACGCACTCAATAAATTAGTTTGTTGCTTAGACATATTTCCTTTATTTAAAAATCACAATTTAAAGCTACTAGGTTACCAGGTAGAATTAAACAAAACAGCATAGCTGGGCAAACAGTTAATCTGGAAAAGATTTTTGCCATCAGAATATTATCACCTACAGATATTTTTATTAACCCTATTTTGTCATTTACAAACATTTCCAAATACAACGTTTGTTTGTGCATACTTATATTGTTTAGGTGAAAAATACGAAAATGGAATCTCACGTGTATAAAGTGGAGGAGTTGATAATAGAATTGGTACGTGCTGATCCAACTTTGTATGATAAAAGTCTGGATGAATATCAACAGCATAGAGAAATAGGGGCTAAATTTGAGATAATGTCACAAGTAGTTTATCAAATATTAGAAAAACATTTGCCAGGTAAAATAATACGATAATTTTTTATTTTTATAAAATTTGAATACCTAATTATATAATATAATTTTATAGGTGATGAAATAAGTAAAAAGTGGGATTATTTATTAGCAAAATGTAGGCAAGAGAGGAAAAATTCTTTATTATATATTCAATCAGGATCAGCCTCCATAAGTGCTAACAGTTCTAAATGGGAGTTTTATGAGGCGATGAAATTCATGACACCTTATATTAATCACCTGCCTCAGTTTTCATCAGATGGGGCAAAAGAACCTCCAGAATCAGAGACGGAACTTAAATTTAAAAAAACAAAAAAGACGATGATGGAATGCATGTATTAAAACAAGCATTAGATTCAAACAAAATTAGTATTGAGTCATTACAAAAATCCACTAGAATCAATGATTCCACAAAAGAATGTATGGATGCCATCGACAACTGCATGCAATAAATAAAAAAAATATTTGAAAAATTATCAGAAGATAGTAAGTACTCATGTACAAAGAAAATAATGAATTTTTACAAGAGTTCAAAAATAAAAGAAAATATATGTGAAACATTTTTCTATGCATTATGATATAATACTTTTTATGGTTTAAATAAAAGTATAGCAATTATTGACTTCCAATTCTATTTCTCCCTATTATCCCTATATCTGTAAAACCCAGGTTTATCTATAAATAAAATAAAAATAAATAAATAAATAAATTAAATATAAATTCTGAATGAAGTTATTAGAGCCTGAAATAGTTACCATTTTGCTTTAAGTAAACCAAAAACATATGCCATCATCCATCGGACACAAACTGAATTTGTAATTCCATATTCTTTAACACTTTGAGTGCTAACCGTTAATTTGAATTACTTACCCCAAGTGCTAAGGCCAAATAGAGCGATTTTGAAAAAAATAATAATAAATTTGTTCTTTTAGGTTCATTCCTAAAACCCTAGGTTTTCTATAAAATATTTTAATCATTTATATATTCTAATCTTTATAAAAAACAAGAAACTTAATCGGTAAAAACAATTTAAATAATTTCTAACTCTATATAAAGATTGTTATTTATAAAATTATATGACCCATATATAGGTCATGTAGCACTCAAAGTGTTAAACTTAAAGCTTTTATTAAGTACTTACTTATGCGAAATGTCTCCTTACCGACAACAGTGTACAATAAAATTATATTTGTTAAGTACTTATCTTGACATAGGTATATTTAGCATGGTTAATTTTCCATCCATGCATAACAATGTCTCATTCTGAATATTTCCTTCATATATTAAATAACTGTAATGAAATAAAATTTATCAAAGTACTGATTAAAATAATCAATAAACTGGAGTTAAAAAAACTATAATTTAAATCAGCATTTAAAAATGTTAAGCTTGTCCCTTAAAAAGCATAAAGATTGTAAAATAAAATGTCAAATTTACCTTTTAACATAATAAATATTATCCATTGTTGCTGCACTCAATACGTAGTACTTAAATTGTTATACACATAATAAGTAAGTATACACTTTGAGTTTGTGAGGATTACAAAGTCGCTGCACATTAAAAACATCTGGTTAAGCCACCATTATTTGTAACATATACTTCAAAATATAACATATATTAAAATATATACATAAATTTCTGGTATAGTTGGAGATTTTAAAGGAAACTCAGATTATATATCTTTTATATCAACATTAAATCATTATTATCATCTTTAGTATAATTTATCTCGTAAATTCCACAGATTTAACAAAATCATTGGAACATACCGTGTAGATGACTACAAAATCAATGCATGTTTAACGGAAACAAGAAAATTGTTTTTTAGTCTTTAGGAAAATTGAACTATAGGTATTTCTTTGAATTCTCCTACAACCTTTGTAAGTATGAACTATGTCACTGTGAGATGATAATTTACGCAATTTATTTGCCATATTTCATTAAATATAAATGGAGAAATCTTGTGCAGTTTTATATCTAGTGCCTAGATAAAAAATCAATGTTTAAGAAAAATATATATTATTTTTATTTATTTATTAACAAGGAAAAGCCATGAAATATTTACCTATTCAGGATAACTTGTTAAAAGGTGTCACCAACATTCTAATAAAATTAGATTTCTTCTAATGATTTCAATGAATTCAATAAACACTAGAGCTTCATTTTCATCTTTGATGCTGATCATTTTTAATCTATGCAAACTGTTTTCTCTGGTTTTTGTTTATGTATATCTTTGTTAGTACAAATGTAGAAACGAGTTGATGTTTATAATATTTATTATTCTTGAAAAAATTGCAACATCTTTTTTATTGAGGAATAACACCACTCTAGAGGCCGAAAAAAAGGCCTAATATTGACAATTTATTCTGGGATTATCGGAAAAGGAATAGTATTCATATTTAGATGGTTCATTAACACACATTGATGTATGAAAAAAAAAATTTTATTATGATATTTGTACAAAATGGCGGCGCTACAGCAGATCTGCGGAAAAAGATTTTTTTGAAGGTGCTCCGCGGGCGCACCAATTCCTCGAAAACCGTGAGAGCTGGAACAAAAAAACAAAAATTTTCTGAAGCTACATACTAATAGCTTTTGAAGTACGTAGGATTTTTTTTTATTCCAATATTTGTAAAAACTGTGCACTTCTGAACAAAACGTATGAATTTTCGACTAAAAAAAGAGTAGTAAATTGTTAATAAAACAAGTAATTTTCAAAATATCAAAAAACGGCTACGTACTTCGATGGAAAATATATTTGTGAAGCTACTGTGAAAATTGCAAGTCGATCCATGCAATGGTGTTGAAGCTATGAGTGCGCCCAGTTTGAAAAAACCCGTTTCGAGGAAAACGCGTTTAAAGTTTTCGGTGCATTTAAATCCTTGAAATTTTTGTATACCTTTGATCTGCTATGCCTGCACCGTACATTTGGCCATCTCTATTAATGTCTGACTCCTCATCTTCCTTCCTGGCTGATTTTAAGGACATCCGGGCCTCTCTGGCATCGTCTGTTAGGAATCTCTCGGAAAACTTGATGCGACGCGCGTCCGCCTCCACGCAGAAATTATAGCAGTTCGGTCCCATTGTCAAGCCCAAGTGTTGCATCAGCTTCATGAAACTTGAAAGGCCATCATTGTAGATACCTGCAGCAATATATACTGCGGTATCGAGCACGTGTTTTTACAGGAAATCACAATTTTGAAACCCAAGCCTCGCTTTCCAGTTTCGGTGAACGTTACATCGGATTTGTACATACAAGAGCTGCGATATCGCGGAGAACACTGCTACAAAATTCAGAATTCGGTAACCGAAACCTTCACTTACTTAAAAATCATCGAAGTTTACATCAGATAATTTTTTAGCCGATGTACTAACGTTCTCCAGGCTTGGCTTCTCCAGTTCGTAACGGTTCTGCGGCTGTCGGTTAGATATTCTCGGTCTTTTTGCACTACTCCTTCCTCCTTGGCCGGTTTTTTTGTCACAATACACGACCTTTCTCGAACTCATATTGTTTATTCGAAAACTTTTACAATAACAAAACACGTTATTAATATTTGAACGAAAATGTAATGAAAGAAAATAAAGCGTCTGCACGGCGTCGTTTGGCAGCTGTACTAGTTCACACACATACACACACACACACACACTTCTATTCAGTGTTAGTACACCCTGGTGGACTTCTGAGGAACCACAATGACCATAAGCAATAGAATTTGGACAGGTAGGAGCACTACATAGTCGATTAATCAGAGCGCGTCGTGGTGGCTGATTCAGCCGTCACGGCGCGCTCCGAGGCGCTGCGGCAAAATCGAGAATTGGACCTCTTACAAATTTTATTTCTGTATAAAACCAATTGGATATGATTTTTAAGGGTCCAAAGTATTGTTTAAGCCAAAAAGAAATCGATTTTTTGAAAATTTTAGACCGGTGTTACCCCTTAAGTATTATCAATATCAAATTATTATCAATAGTAAAATATTTCACTTTATATTAAAACAGATTTCTTTTATAAGATACTTATAAATCCTATAAGTGTTTTGGATCAACAACAGATATAAATATTTTTTCTAACAGAAACTTATTTATATTCATTTCTTATACAGAATCTTTTTCAAGAATCAGTTTAACTGATAAATTTATGAAATGATTCTCATCTCTTTCAAATTTCATTACTTTGACATAAACATCTTTTTCAGGTAATAAATCAGCCTAAGTTTGTATCTCCATACAATGTTATATACTGTGTGGTGCTGTACAAAATTTTGAATGAAGAAGTTGTAAGCTTGCAGTAGCAAACTTATCTCTGTCAATAAAAATCACTGTAACTGTTTGATTTTCATAATTGCAACTTATACACCTTACTCTATGCCATTCATCATCAAAAATGTTTAATATTTTCATTCTATAATTGAACCTGGATCTGTATCTTTATTATTGTAGTGGATGTTACATCCTTAGATAACTACGTTTCCTTACGTAGCTATATTCAACGAAGTTTCATCAACAGAAATATAACGATTCCATTCTAAGGGACTAAAAATAAAATAATAATAAAAATAAAAATAACAATAATAATAACAATAACAATAGTAATAAAAATAATAATAATAATAATATAATAATTACTAAATTTTATTACCTATTAAAATTTCACAACATTGGTTGAGTTGTACGAAAATTACTCCAGAAAAAGATCCTTTTTTTCTGTTTGGTTATAGCAGACCATTTTAGGTTATTAATGTCAAAGAAAAATACCATTGAGCGTACAGGTGTTTATATGCACTTCAACGTTTGAATTCCAAACGGAACAGCGGAACAGCGATGGAACACGGACCGGAGAGGACAGACCATATTTTTGTTCTCCATCTGGACACACCCTAAATGTTTTAGTTGATCAGCTTTATTGTGAAATGTAGTATAATTCTGAATTAATACATCGAAAATTCGTTCTATATAGCTCGCTACATTATAAAACTATGTGTGTCTCACTTCAGTACAAACTGTGAAAGAGCTTTCGACAATCTTATTACTTTCGGTGTGTTGCCATGGTAACCATTTACATATGTTGAATAAATACATATAAATATACATCTAGAATTTACTGCATTTCTGCATTTATTATAACATCTTTCTTAGTCTTACGAATCGCTGTGAAATTGATTAGATGTATTTAAAACTATTGTGCATTACATTCGATTTGAAAAACGGATGTTGTGTATATGTGTAAATATTAACAGTGACTGAATTACTAATAAGCACACAACAATTTAGAATAACTTAGAGAAGTTATTCACAGGGTTTATGATAACGTTTATTAGACTCCTAGAAAATATCAGGTAATTATTTCTGTACTCGTATTAATTTTTATCTTTAATCTGAAATAACAACTATAAATTAATGACAATGATATTCTGTAACCTCGAATTTCATTATGAAGTATATTGCATCTATAAAAGTATTCGCATAAGTATTGTTGAAAAAGGATTCGGATGCTGTTATTTCAGAAAATGTATTGCAAAATCTCTAGAAATTTCAACTAATATGTATAATTACCTTTAAATTACTATTTTGCATAGACCAAAATTTTTTTTTGATTTCTAACTTAATCTTCCAAAATTTTCTGATTCTTATACTTACAATTTCGAATCATAGATGCTTTTTAATTACTAAGAGTATTAAGAGCACAAGCACGTTTTTTAAGTGAAAGTCATTATCTTTAACATTATTCTTGATAAAATATATTATCTTGTAAACACATTAACGCCTACATAACATAAAATTTTTGTATATCTGTGAGTTAACAGATGTTAATTAAATCCCTCTTTATTCTTATTGGAGATGATTTTTCTAAGTTTCTAGCTAATTACAAAATTAAAAACATGAATTTTCATTCGTTTTTGATAAATAAATGATAGTTCTTTCAGTCTTTTTTTTGTTGAATTACTAATTTTTAAAGAAATAAATTTTAGCGTATTTTGCTCAAGAAATTTAAATTGAGTGTAAACACAGGAAGAAAACGGACTAACGATTAATATTCAACTGCAACGATATATAGATGAGCTCATGAAATCATTATTAAATATGATACAAAGGCAATAGAACTAGCATTCCAATTAATTCAAAGTACAACTCTATGCGATGGAATTGTCGAGAATCAAAAGAACAAAAATCAAAAGAACAAATTGTCTGTGCACTCTCATGAATCCGCCTTGGCATTTTATTTAGATTACAATTATAATAAAGAAAATTACATCGCATTAGAAAATGATACACAGAAAATAAATTTTCCGATTTATTGTTCCTATTATTTTATTACTCAAGAGATGGAGAAGTGTAAACCAGAAAAATATCTTATTACTACTGAGACAGAGGTTACCGTATCCTTGCAATCACTGCAGAATAAGACTGCTAAGCGTTTATGTGAAGAAATTGCATTTAATTGGGAATAATCAGTTTTGAAAAGTTTAGAGTTAGTATTAACTGTAAGCTTTGACAGTCCCATGTGTTTGCGGACCGCTCATCAGTTTGGTAACCTGAACGATGATTTCAAACCAAATGAGTCTTCCTTGAAATATGGTTTAGGATTGTTGCACTGCACGATAAAATGCTTTGAACATCTACTTCATCTATCGTATAAAAGAGATTTTGAATCGTGGGATGTACGCCAAGATAAGAAAGTTATATTGCTCATAATAATTTAATTTAAACAAATATACTGCTTCACTATGAGTCATAAAATTATTATTAGGAATTTGAGTTTATTTATTTATTAATTATTAGTATCAGAGTTAAGTACTTTAAATTTATGTACAACTCTCTCCCTCTCTCAGTCACTTTCTCGTCTTCTCGCTCTCTCATTCTTTCTTCTTCGTTGTCTCACTCTCTCGCAGTCTTGCTTTCTCGCTATCTAGCTCTCTCGACACCCTGCCATCTTGGTTTTACGCACTCTTGCTGTATTGCTTTATTGCTCCCTTGCTGTGTTGCTTTATCGCTCTTTTGCTGTGTAGGTTTATCGCTCTCTTGCCTCCTTGCTCTCTCGTCTTCTCGCTCTCTCCCCTTCTCGCTTTCTCGCACTCTCGATTTATCGCTTTTGTTTTCACATCTCCGCGCTCTCTCGCTCTCTTGCTGTCTTGCTTTCAAGTTATCTCGCCTTCTCGTTCTTTTGCTCTCGCCTCCTCGCTCTCTCACTGTATTCCTTGTTCGCTGTCCCGCTCTGTCGCTGTCTTGCTTTCTCGCTATCTCGCTCACTTGCTTACTCGCTCTCTCGCCTCCTTGCCCTCTCGCTTTTTCGCTGTCTTGTTCTGTCGCTATCTTGTTCTTTTGCTGTCTCGCTTTGTCGCTATCTCTCGCAGTCTTACTTTCACGCTCTTTTGTCTTCTCGCTCTCTCGTTCTCTCGCGTCCTCACTCTTTTGCTGTCTTGTTCTCTTCCTGAATTGCCGTCTTGCTATCTCGCAGTCTTGTTCTCTCAGTCTCGCTGATTTGCTCTCTCGCTTTCTCTCTGAGGGTTAATCGTTCAAAGAATTTCAGTTTCAGATTCTATCGGTTTTATGGGTTTGATAGTTTGCGATATGATGGATTTATGCGTTTAGAGATAATGAGTTTAAGGAAATTTCACTTTATACAACTCTCACAATTTATAACGGAGTATGAAGAATGGAAGAAGGACATACAAAATCGAATTTATGAACGTATTGGGGTCAGAGTTGATCAAGTGTTACAAGGTCTCGGAACATGGAATACTGGCAATGTTGCAAGACGTTGTTTTAAATACCCTTCGGTCTTTGCTGAAGCGCTTGAAATCGGTCCTAGGTTGGTGACAAATATAGCTACAGTGCTAGCTGCATTCAAATGTACCAAAAAATTAAAATTAGATAAATTGGAAGAATTTTGTTGGCAAACATATTGCATATAAACTTTATCCACAAGCAAGGATGAACCCGACGTGCCATAAGTTACTGAAACACGGCTGCGAGGTGAGAAAAATGATATATTGATTAACAGATAAGAAACAAAATTAGGAACCTTAAAAAAAATTAAACAAGGGTGACCGAAAACGAGATAAATTAAACTAAGAAAACATTTTTCCTGGTTCTACATGTTAAACAACTAACTCGACAATTTGTTAACACGCAACAAAATCTTATAAAAATCAAGTTTTCAATCAAAGATAATTTTGAATGCTTGTAACTTTGTGCAGAAGTATCCATTTCCAACAAGTATTAGCGTAGGTGGAAACTGCGTTTTTCTACTTTAAAACTTATACTTAGAAACATTTTCTTGAACCTCTAAATAATGATTAATAAATGAAATGTTATATTCCTGAAAGAAAAATCAATTCTTGTTCCAAAGTTTCAAAATTAATTTTTAGGGGCAAAAGTTATTTCTTATCTGTATTTTCATATCAAACCAGAGAATACTTGTATTACAGCATGCCACACAATATCTTGTTTTTGTCCCGTACAGACATTCTCTTTTTAAAAATTTTATTAAGAGACATTAATATGGAATTCAACCGCATTTCTAATTCAGTTTGCAAGGGTATTTTCGATGCCAATGATGTATGTCGCTGAAGATGGAAACGAATCTTGGCACAAGTTGTATCGATTGAATATGACGAAGCATGCTAGACAGAACAGTAGATTAAACAGGATTCTTGATGTTTACAATAGAGCTATTTTCATGACAGGTCCTAAAATTTCTCTATTGAGCAAACGGACAAAAACTCTGGAGAATAAGCCAAAAGTAACACATGTAGATATAAGCCCATTTATAGAAAACGGGTAGGATATTTGTAGAAACTCTTATTTCGTTACTGAAACAATTTTCAAAACTATTCGTAGTAACTTCATAACTCCTGAATCCATTTACTGTAAATAGAACATATTCAACTTTTATAATGCATACAAAGTAACTGACGACTTTATTTATACCTTATTTTATTCAGTTAATCTTGGAATTCAACTACAAATGAACACACAATACAAACTGAACATCGATACAAATACGATGCGAAATACATTTTGATGAATTGAGAAATTAATATCAATTACTTTGCAGACAAAATAAGGATATGGCAGATAATGAATCTGTTTTTGATGACGACGACTTCGCTGATTATGATCAACAATATTAGTTAAAAAAAAAGAGCTATGCCAGTGAATTGACCAGTACAAATGAATAGGCGTGTATATTCGCTTTGTTTGTGCAATTATTTATCGTCAATAATACAAAACACATGTGCTCTTCTTAACTTACAGATTTGTTTAATTATTATTATTCATCCTTATAAAAGCCTTTATTATAAGTATGCTCAAAGAATGAATCCTCCAAGTTTTAGCTTGATATCGTCAATAATACAAAACACATGTGCTCTTCTTAACTTACAGATTTGTTTAATTATTATTATTCATCCTTATAAAAGCCTTTATTATAAGTATGCTCAAAGAATGAATCCTCCAAGTTTTAGCTTGATTACTTTAGTTAATTTATGTGGTCAATCCAGATTCAGTGATAAAAAATCTACAAGATATAGTGTTTGAGACAGTAAAAAAATATATCACAACTTTGTCGTAGCAAAATCCGTATTTTTCCGAAAAATGAGCTTCATTTTGAGGTTAGGATGTCAGTCTGATACATTCCCTATAATTTTCCCATGTTCTATGACCATTAAGTTTGAAGATCAAAAAAGATTCAGGGGAATTAGTCGTTCCTATCTCATGTTCTATCACTTGGAATACAAAAAATGGTAATAATTAGCGTTTAATTGACTTTTTACCTTTTAGATTAGGTTTTTGGTTAATTTAGGTGATGGATTTGAATTCAGCGGTTAAAAATCTACAAGATATAGTGTTGGAGGCAATAAATAAAAATATATGACGACTTTGTCGCAGCAAAAACTGTATTTTTCGGAAAAATGAGCACCTTTGTACTTCATTTTGAGGTTGGGATGTCAATCTAACGCTTCCTCTATAGTTTTCGTATGTTCTATAATCAGTAAACTTGAAGCTTAAAAAATTTGAGTATGATTGGTGTTTTCTATCTGAAGTTCTACGATTTTGAAAAAGAGAAAGTCGATTTAGCCCACTGTGCGTCGCGCGTAAGCAATAAATGGAACGAAGTTAATATGGAATTAAACCGCGTTCGCCTCTAGTTTGGTCAATACTTGCGTAAATTACTTGGGAGTCGAGGCGTTAGTAAAAGCAGGATAGCGAAGATGATATTTAATATGATAGTAGTGAAAATAAGAAGTGCGAGTTTACGATAAGATTACAAAGACTTAGCAAGGTATTTTGAGGCTTACGTTGTGTGCGTGCGTAGACCTTGGTTCCTCGTAAACGGATTGTCTGAGCTGCGGCTCGAAGTTCGAATGCAGAAGGCTGTACGCTGAAGACAAAAGGGTGAGGGCAAATGGGCGGGAGTCATGGTGAGCTATGCCTTTTATAACCACGCGGGAGTCGCCTACTTAGTCTAAACTAGGAATTGATTATGCATAGTCGAGGAGGGAGCGACAAAGGTATAGAATCGCGGAAGGTAATTCGGGAAATATTGGGGTGGATGAGTGTGCCATCGTGGAGTATGAGGTAGACAAGGTAGGATTCTCGTTATATAGCGAAGGTCGATAAGTAGGATTCAGTATGGTAAGATCCGACCTACGTTCATATCTTCGCGCGGAGAGACTCAGGCGACCTCTGGAGGGTACGAACGTCACCAGCAAACTCCTAACCTTCTCGTCAGTAGCCTGAGATATCGATGAAACGCCTTAGTTCCCGCGCAGCGTGTATTTATTTACAACTTCAAGAGTGCTTTAATAAGTGGAAACATCGATATGAGCGTCTTGTTCAATCAAATGGGGACTACTTTGAAGGATGTCACCCTCCGGATGACGAAGAATAAATCAAGCGCCAAGGTAGGTCGGATACTTTTGGAACAGACCTCGTAGCTTGATGACGAGAAGGTGTATGTTAGGCGATGATCAAGACGTAACAGGCCCACTCCTGCAGATACGCGTCGCCGGTGCGATGCAATTTGAATCACAGCCTACTCGCTCCTGCGAGTGCAGATTTCGAGGTTTTTCTTAACTCGAACTGTTCTGCCGTTGAGTGGTCAGTGCGTATCGGCTGTTGAGATACCTTTATAGCCTGCTTGAGTCTTGGCGTTGCAAATATCTGCTGCGAATCCATCTTTCTTGATGCAATTGTTGTCTCTTACGAAATATATAACATTTGATTGACATTATATCATAAAATTGCTACATATGTATATAAATATGGCATTCACTTTCTTTTTTACCTTTACAATGGGATGTTCGCAGTTACGAAGATTTTTCATACATTTTCTTCTGAACTCCAGTAACATGCAGGCTGGTCGTATGTAGTGAATATGCAGTTAGTGTTCTTCTGGGATGAAATTTTATTTCTAGGAAAAGATTAGGAGTGGTTCGAAGGATATGTTGGGTTATAGGTTAAACATGCGGTTATTAAATTTAGGATAATAGTTATTACAATTTTTCTTTGAGTAGACCCAGTTTGCTACGTAACATAATGCTTAATTTAAATATAGATACATTAATAAACCATTTGTACTAAAGGAGTGATTAGTTGAAGTTCACGTTTGCGTTTGATTTGGCTCCTTTAGTACGAGGGTAGTTCAATAAGTCTTTAGAATGACCAACAGATGGCGCGCGAATCGCTCCAAATCATCTGTTTTCAGTCAGCACCACTCCCGACTAGATATATGGTGCAGTCACAGTCCACATCTTCTGAGTTTACGTGTTTTTATAACCAATTGAAAAAAAAAAATTGCTTGTTAAGAAAAATGGAAAAAAACGAGTTCAGAGCGGTAATTAAACATTTTCATTTAAAGGGTTTAACTCCATATGAGATAAAAAATGAATTGGACTCAGTTCATGGCACATCTGCCCCTGCCTTAGCAACGGTTTATAACTGGGTAAATGAATTTAAGCGTGGTCGTACATCAATAAGTGACGAACCACGTTCAGGAAGGCCCGTAGAAGCAACTACTCCCGAAATCATCAATAAAATCCACGATATGGTGTTGAAGGATAGAAGATTAAAAGTGCGTGAGTTAGCTGAGGCCACAAGGATATCTATAGGTGCAGTTGTTTCAATTCTACATGAAAAATTAGGCATGAAAAAGCTATCGGCAAGATGGGTGCCGCGTTTGCTCTCAGCTGAGAATAAACGCAATAGAGTGGTCGCCTCTGAGGCTCTTTTGGCGCGCATAAGTCGGAATCCTGAGGAATTTTTTCGTCGATTTGTGACTGTGGATGAAACATTGATACACCACTACACTCCTGAGACAAAGGAACAATCCAAACAGTGGATTTCCACAGGCGAACCAGCTCCAAAGAAGGCAAAGACCGTAAAGTCAGCTGGTAAGGTTATGGCTACAGTTTTTTGGGATGCATGTGGAATTATACTTATTGACTACTTGGAAAAGGGTAAAACAATTACTGGTGAGTATTATGTATCATTATTAGAGCAGCTGAAAGAAGAAATTAAAAAAAAACGACCACATTTGGCGAGAAAAAAAATTCTCTTTCATCACGACAACGCCCGAGTTCACACATGCTTCGTTTCAATGGCTAAAATTGAAGAACTAAAATTCGAATTGGTCGAACACCCACCATATTTACCAGATTTAGCCCCCAGTGACTTTTTCTTATTTCCAAACTTGAAAAAATGGCTCGGTGGACAGAGATTTACGGACAACGAAGACGTCATTGCCTCTGTAAGTGCTTATTTTGAGGAACTTCCGAAAACGCACTTTTCTGAAGGATTAAAAAAACTTAAAAAGCGATTGACCAAGTGTATAGAGCTCCAAGGAGATTATGTTGAAAAATAAAAAAAAATTTACCCAAAAAAAATTGTTTTTATACTTTATTCTAAAGACTTATTGAACTACCCTCGTACATTACATATTGACAGATTATAATTTATTAAAATTTTTCTAATTGAAGTACATAAAGTTTCTGTATTAGTTTTTGTGAATTTCGTTTCCTTCTTGTTGCGTTGTTCTTTTGATATTCGCCTCATCTGTTCTTGATAGGAAGTTTTTAGAAGCCGGCCTTGCGTCTCTGCGGCACCTCCTCTTCCTTCTTCGAAATTGGGACTTTTTATGTTCCCGGTTTACTTTTGTATTTCGAGTTAGTGAAGTTCGTCTTTTGTACCCCTTAAAGATCGGTTCGATAGATAGCCTCTGTGAACAGTGCTTGTAGTTGGAGTGAATCTTCTTCCTTGGTCGCTCTCTCGTGGCGTCTCGGTAGTACCTCTGTTGTGTTGCTGTACCTCGCATTATATCTAGTTCTACAATGATTCTTCTTTAAATGACATAATCATTTACATGGGAATTGCGTTCCCTTAAATTATTAAATACGAAAAAGTAGCCTTGTTTACATTGTAACGCCCAAGACGTACGTCTATTTAAAATTTTGAATAGACGCGTTTCGCTTATCAATTGATCCATAAATAAAGTCAATCGGTAAGCGGGCATCAGCGCGCAACCGATGGTAATGTACCGACGCGCGGCATATTATCATCAGCGCGGAGCGCAGGCGGGCGATCAGTCGCGCGTAGATCGAACGGCGATCGAACGCTGCGGCGGTGTGCGCACGCGCATGTACTGAGTGCAGAGCATGAGGGAGATAGATAGCACCGCTCGGCCTATAAAAGTTTGGGCGCACTGAGGCTCGGGGGACTCTGCTCCTTGTAAGGCTGACAGGACAATCCGCTCTGTCTACTGCGAGTTGAGCAAGCCAAGCTTCCGCTTCGCGGTGAGCTAAAAAAAGGGAAAACAAGATTCAGTTATCTCTCTCATGGTCGGTACACCTGATACTCTGATATGTACAGCACAAAATGAGCTATTAAAACTTAAATAAAATTAAATTTAATTATGCGATTTTGTTTTCCTTTTCAAAATAAAAGAAATTGCTTAACGCAATCACATGGCCTCATCGCTTTCCTTTGGAGAGCGATTAGAGTGCCAATAAACAAATAAATATCTACTAACAACGCTCCGTACGCATCGCATTACGCCGATGCGTACGTCGAGCGTATTTACTAATCCCGGTCAGACGTATGAGAGTTTTTGGTGCCCTAATTCACCTAGACAATCGAGCGCGGCCGAAAAATATTCCCTTTTTCTTCCCACGATTCGCAGGATGAGAATCGTGGAGAATCGAGAAGGGGACTTAGGGAACGGATCTCGAAATCGGGTGCCATAATTCGCCTGAGTTCTGAAGGCCCAAAGTTAAAATATTCGGATAATGAAACTATCATCTGTCGGGTCTAGCACGCGAACCGCGTTTTTATACCAATTTAAAATCAAAAACTCTGGACCGTTACACAAAATTGGCGTCCGAACAGGGACTCGAAGATATGAAATAGTTTAAATGATTCCGGAATTCAGTAGCTTATTTATCGAGGGTCGCATTCATTCGCGGATTAACGTAGTTTAAGAACAAATCGAGAAGTTGAGTAAATTGAACGGGAAGCGTAAGTTCGTGGAGCGTCTCTGGATAAAAGAGTGAATTGATAAGCGGAATGGATAGCCGCGTCCGTGAAAGAATACCGAAATATCTGTACCGAAATCCAGTGCTATAGAGACTATATTTTTCTGATCAAATTCTCAAGATCAAAGAATTAATGATTTAGAATTTCAAGTAGCAATGTTATATAACAAATGCAATGACTTGTCCAGTTAGAATATAATTTTGAAAAATAAGGTCCAGAAACTTAGCGAACATACAATTGAGAATCTGGAAATTCTAGAAAATAACCTGTTTTATTTGAAGGAAAAATCTGAAAATTGTTTAGACTTCATGAAAACGTTAAGTGACAATAATACACTGTATGATGAGATTTTTTTTTAATGATTGACGAGGACCTTAATAAAATAAAAAAGATAAATAAACAGCAAAGTTAAAAAATTAAATGATAAATTAATGAAATATAGTTTTTGTTTTTTTTTTCTCGAGAAATCTACGACTGATATCATTGCGTAAAATGTCGCGAAATAAGAGATTATCGGGGACCTATATGGCGAATATAGAAACAGCGATCGCCGAGGGTACTTTGACCGAAGCTGAAAAGCATAAAAGAGACTGGGAAAAAGCCGTCTCAGACGAGTTAAAGTGTCTCGACGAGCACCAGGACGAACTCGATACGAAACTCGAGAATTTCGTTAAAAGTCCCGAAGTGCCGACTTCGCCCGCTCTGCAAACCACGCGTATAGAAACAATCAATAAAGATTTAGATACTAGAATTAACGCGCTTTCTGATTCAGTGCAACGAATTCAGAGCGAAAGAGACAGTGCAAAGAAAAAAAACGAGACACTGAGTTGCGAAGTGAACTCATTAAAAGAACGCGTTAAAACGCGCGAAGAAGAGAACGATTAAATAATTGAACGGCATTGCGAACTAAACGTAAAACATGATAATTTGACGCGACAGTTTAACGAGGATGAACGATACGGGTAACTAAAAACTTATTTTCTCACGCAGATTGATGAAGCTGCGAATAAAAGCGAAATATCGATTAAAACGTTAGAAGAAACGATAAGAAAGAATAAGGGAACCCTACCCATTTCCGCAGAGATATCATCAGGTGATGCGTCACGTAAATTTAAATTCAATTTACCAAAATTTAAAGGTCTTCCTTCGGAGAGATCCATGCAGTTCTTGTCAGAACTCGAAAAATATCTAACATTAATTAGGCCAAATTTTGATGAAATGATATGCGTGATTTCGCAATCATTCGAAGAAGATGCTCACAATTGGTGGTATCTGCAGGAGGGGGAGGTTAAAAATTATGATGATTTTGTTGAAAAATTTAAAGAACGATATTGGAGCACAAATATTGAACGGTTTGCGCGACGCAAAATCGAATTCGGTCAATACAGCGCGGCCGGTCCGATGAACAGGGTTAATTACGCAATTTACATTTTCGGCCTAGCAAAAGAACTAGAGTTAAATTTTTCGCAGTCGGAATTAGTAATCAAAATTAGTGAGCATTTTGAGCGAGAGATTCGGCATACAATTACTGGCCAACAAATAAATGATAAGGGTAATTTACTTAAAATTTTAGCCGATTACGACAACGATGATCAATGTCAAAATAAAGGGCGTTCATTTGTTAATAAAACTAACCCTCAAAATGTTACTCAACAGGCCAGTAATGTGTCCAATTTCCGGCAAACTGCCGCGGATAACACGACGAATAAAAAACCGTGGCAAAGCAACACCATAAATACCGCGAACGAGAAAAAATCAAACGGGTTCGGGTTTAAAAAAGGCGATAACGCCGGTCGCAAAAGGAACACATTTAATAATAAAAACCATAATTTCGGTAACATAAATAGAAATAAAAGCGACCTCGACATTAACGTTTTGGATATCGATATAGGTGATTCTCACGGCGACGCAAAGTCGAAAGCGGCGTCGGGAAACGAGGCGTAGTTGCATTTTGCAAAATGGATGCACCTGTCAATATAGGTGCGCAAAATGCAACTGAATCGGCGAAAATTCTTTCCATTCTCAAGGATCCCCGCGACGAACTATTATACGATATCGAACCGGAGGGCGCGAATTTAGAAATAACATGTTGCCCGGAAGTGATTATTCGCGTTGAGGATATAGAAGTAAAAGCTTTGATTGATACCGAAGTGATTATTCGCGTTGAGGATATAGAAGTAAAAGCTTTGATTGATATGAAGAGTTTTATTACGCGAATTTAAATACTTTAAAAAACCGTCCGACCTTGCCTATAAGCGGTAAAATTATCAAAGGCGCAACGGGGCGCAAGTCGACACGTCTGAAATTCCAGGTGTTACTTAAAATTGAAATAGGAGGTTTGAAAACCAATTTAATTTTCATAGTGGTTCCAAAATTGGTAAAACCTTGTATTTTGGGCTATGACTCGCATAAAGCACTTAGAATGTTAATTGACACCGTGAACGAACAAATACTTTTTCAAATGAACCACAAAGATGGTATTGCCCAATACACGGATGCACGTATCCACTCAAATGAGTACTGGTTTCTGTGTATTGAGGAAATTTATCAGTGTCCCGAAAACGAGGACAACTCAGACTATTTTTTCAATGATAATTACATCGAAAATGATGACTATCTTGAATATTCGTACGATATCTCCACAAAGGAGATCGACGAAAAAATAGAATCTTGCAAAAATCTTAATGATGAGCAAAAACAAAAGTTAAAATCACTTATAGTTAAATATATTGAGGTATTTGAAAAAAAAACCGGGTCGTTTAACAACCTATGAGCACGAGTTAATCTTAAAGGATGAAACGCCTTTTTTTACTAAGCCTTATCCTATTCCAATTTGTTACCGTGATCAGGTCAAAAGGGAAATTAAAAATATGCTTGAACTTGGAATAATCAGACGTTCAAATAGCCCGTATATAAACCCAATCGCGGTCGTGAAAAAGAAAGACGGCTCGATTAGGCTATGCTTAGACGCTCGAAAATTGAATGAGAGTTTAGTCGACGATTACGAGTCGCTGCCCGGTATCGAAGAAGTTTTACAGAGGTGTGCTAATAAACCGATTACGAGCAGCACTGATTTTCGTTGCAGCTATTGGCAAATACGGCTCGCGGAAAAAAGCAAAAAATTCACAGCGTTTAAATGCGATAACCACGTATACGAGTATAATGTCGCAGCTTTTGGCATAAAAACGATTTAATTATAAAATCAAGAAATTTTAATGAACATCTGATCCATCTAGAACATTTGTATAAGAGACTATTAAGACATAATTTACGATTGAATTTTAAAAAATCGCAGTTTTTCTGCGAAGAAATTGAATTTTTAGGTCATTTTATTTCTTCCCGGGGAATAAGACCCGATCCAAGTAAAATTAAAACTATAAAAAATTTTAAAAGGCCTAGAAATGTTCGAGAATTATAAAGTTTTCTCGGTTTTGTCAATTTTTATACGAAATTCGTAAGAAGCTACTCAAGCCACACTAAACCGCTTATCGAGTTGCTTAAGAAAGGGGTAATTTTCCATTGGACTGCCGAACAGCAGAAAGCTATTGACCAAATTAAAGCTCTGTTTGATGAAAATATCATACTAAAGTTCGCGGATCCGAAACGCCTTTACGTGCTTACTTCCGATTCTAGTGATTTTGCTATCGCCGCCGCGCTTTCGCAGTTTAACGATGACGGAGAGGAGGAGGTCGTTTGTTTTGTAAGTAGAACATTGAAGGGTAGTGAGTGTTCATACTTTACTACGGAGAAAGAAATGCTCGCGTTAGTATGGTCGTTGCAGCGGTTAGATATATACTTGCGGGGGGCCATTAAAATTATTGTCCGTACGGATCACGAGGCACTCACCTTTCTGCAGACGTGCAAATATGGAAATGCAAGGCTGCAGAGGTGGAATCTCGCGATCCAGGATTTTCGAATACATCCGAAGTACGTTTCAGGAAAAAATAACGTAGTGGCGGATTATTTGAGTCGTATAAGCGATCTCGCGCCGCAAGAATTACGAAGCAAGTCGAAAATTGTAATTGCCGCGATTATGACGAAAAAACCGAGTCACGAACTAGTAAATATTTGTAAAAGCCTTGAAAATTCGCAAAAAACCGATAACTTTGCGTCCGCGATCTTAAATAAATTAAAATCGAATGATAATCGCACTAAGGAACAATATCGATTAAACGAACAATTGTTATGCAAAGTAATGCAAAATCAATTAAATATATTTTTGCCAGAAGAAATCCTGAAGGTATTTGTTATCGAAATTCACGAAGCTTATGACCACATCGGCGCGCGTAAGGTATATAAAATGATTCACGAGCATTTTTTCTCGCGAAATTTGAGGAGAAGCATACACAAAATTCTGCGTTCATGCGAAACGTGTCAAAAGACTAAATATCTCACGGTTAAATATCAAGCGATGTCACAACCGATTCTGACAAATAAACCAAATGAACTACTATCAATTGATTTTTATAGTCCTTTACCGATTTCAACGGGGGGAGTAAAATATTTATTAACGACAATTGACGCATTTAGCAAATATGTTGTGTTTTACTCTTTGAAAAGGGCAAACATAGTGTCCGTGATCCGAAAGATCATGAAAGATTATATAATTAACTATGGAAAACCAGAATCCATAATTTCGGATCACGGCACACAGTTTACAAACGACAAGTGGATTAAGGCTCTGAAGGAAGAAAATATACGTCCAGTATTTTCCTCCATCCGACACCCGCAAAGCAATATGATTGAACGAGTGCATAGAGAATTAGGCAGATTCTTTCGTACTTTTGTTAGGGACAAGCATACTGGGTGGGCTCGTTATGTAAAAATAATTCAGGACATAATCAATGAATCGCATCACGAAACGACGAACGTAACTCCCGTTCAATTACACTTAAACGTAAGGCCCACGCGCATTTGGGAAAAATACATTAACGTTCCGCGAGTGGAGAGCGACATTCCTCGGAAACGACAAATTTCTTTGGCGCATGAATATGCACATAAAAAATTAAAAAATAGAGCCGATAAGAAGAATGCAAATAAAAAACACTTTGATTTTAAAGTGGGGGATAAAGTATTGCTGTTAGCCCAAAACGTGTCTGACGCGGAAAATCGGAAAATTACGAAATTTTTCAATGTATGGGAGGGTCCGTACGTAGTGAAGGAAAAGGTCGGTATAGACACGTACTCGCTTGCGGATGAAGATTTGGTAAAAGAAAGGGGTAAATTTCACCTGTTTAATTTGAAACCGTTTTACGACAAGGAGTCATAATATCCATAATTTATAGTTACAATTTAAGCGAATAGTATAGTAATATGTAGTAAATAATTTTGTGTAATAGTCCAGACAACAAATAAATACATAAATAATATCAAGCAAATGTTCTGGAATGAATATAAGGGTTACAAAAAGCACAATTTATTGTACTGAGCAGCGATTATATTTTGATGTAATATAAGTAACATGGCGATTATGTAATAAATAAACAATTTATGAATTTAAAATATATGAGCTAGAAGAACAATTAATTAAGACACATTTAATTCTGATGCGCGGTATTTATTTGTATTACCGTAATACTTAATACGGTATACGTATACGTATACGGTATAACGGTATACGGTAATAATTAAGACACAATTAATTAACACATAAAATAAAAAAATTAACTGCATTGTTCTAGATTTTCTATATAAAATGCGTTTTAGTTATAAAAGTTTGTGTTCTAAATACTGTTTTCAGTAAAAATAACTTAGTTCTTTAGAAAATCTTTGTTTAAACAAGATAAAAGAAAGTATGTAGTGATTAGAAGCTATTTGACATGTTAATATGCCACTAAAATTATTGTTCTTATATCACTAGTGTGATTTTGTAATATTCCGATAACTGATATACCTATTAAGTAAATAAATTTTTTATTTAAGTAGGTGAAGGAATAGGTATTTAAATACTATAGATAGATTAGGAAACGTTAAAATCCGAATTTTGTACAAAAGTGTGTTTATATCGGTATGGTTCCGCGAATTAGGGGTGTTCCCCTAATCACGGACTACAGCGGCGGCGCATGTAAACATCGGCCGAGCGACGAACTTGAATCGGCGACCTAATCGGTAGTAGGGGGGCTCGCGACGAGCGAAGGGTCGCGATTGGTGCCTTCAGTCGTTGGCGATGCACTGTGACGAGACACCGTGCGCTTTTTCTGCTCCATCCGACGCCGACATGTCCGACTGTAACGCATCGACGCAGACCGAGCAGGTGAGGAGCTGCGACGTCACAACCCAGGTAGACGGTACCATGCTAGGCCTGAATATTATATACTCGAGGGGATACCGCCACCACGTCCGCTGTGCGGGTATCCTGCAAGGCCGACGGTATCGCTGGGGCAACTCCTCGTTGGGCGTCTACGCTGGTGGAAAATGGGTACAAACATCCGCTTACACCAGGGAAGCCGGCACCCAGACGGAGTCTCAGCGATCGGTAGTGATGGAAGCCGTCTTACTGCCCGTCCGGCACCGACTAAGACGTCGACATCGCAACAGACGCCCACGCCAAGCGCTCCAGCCCGTGGCCGCGGTCGTTGCAGTACCGCACAAGGAGGAGTTGGTGCCGATACCAGCGGCGATCGGCGCTCAAATATAGATACTCGAGCAGGAGATCGCCCGAGAACAACAGGCCATTCGAGAGATGCTGGCTGCGCGGCAGAAGAGGAGAGAGGAGAGGCAAAGGGTGTTGTTTGGGGATGATGAGCCATACTCTCCGCCGCCATTCATCAAGGGGGAGAGCATCAAGGACGCTCCCTCCACCCTTGTGCCAACGACGCCGGTCGCCAATATGCCCTACCTGTCGGTGCTAGACGACGACGAAACCAGCAGCGAGGTCTCCCTACTGCCCGATTCCACGGTCATCAGCAACGAGGCGGTCCAAGTGACCCAGACGGAGTCAACAACGGTGGCGACGGAGCTGGACACGCTGCTGATGCAGTTTGAGGCCGAAGGTATGTGTGCAAACAGTGAATACGTGTGTGGGTGCGAAATGAGTGATATAGAGGAATGGATGAATGCGTTGGGAGAATAATAGTATGAATGATAAGGTTTATGTAAAAAGGGAAAAAGATTATTTATTTTAGTTTTATAAAAAGAAAAGCGATTATTTTGTATTTTGTACGGGTAATGAATGTGAAATTTAGAGTTAAGGAAAGACTATTTTGTATTATGGAAAAGAAAAGGTTGTTGAGTTTACGGTGATTTTTCTATGTATGGGAAAAAGATTATTTATTTTGTTTGATGAAAAAGAAGAGATTTTTTATGTTTGTATGGGTTATGTGCGCGTGAGATGATGATAATAAAATACAATAAATTGTGCTAACCTATTTTATTATATGTATTTTATTGAGTATACCTGGGTTACGATTTTGTTCTTGGTCTCAATAAAAATAAAATTTTTATTTTCACTCTAAAAATAAAACAATTTTATTTGGGGGGCAATGTAACGCCCAAGACGTACGTCTATTTAAAATTTTGAATAGACACGTTTCGCTTATCAATTGATCCGTAAATAAAGTCAATCGGTAAGCGGGCATCAGCACGCAACCGATGGTAATATACCGACGCGCGGCATATTATCATCAGCGCGGAGCGCAGGCGGGCGATCAGTGGCGCGTGGATCGAACGGCGATCGAACGCTGCGGCGGTGTGCGCACGCGCATGTACTGAGTGCAGAGCATGAGGGAGATAGATAGCATCGCTCGGCCTATAAAAGGTTGGGCGCACTGAGGCTCGGGGGACTCTGCGCCTTGTAAGGCTGACAGGACAATCCGCTCTGTCTACCGCGAGTTGAGCAAGCCAAGCTTCCGCTACACGGTGAGCTAAATAAAAAAGGAAAACAAAATTCAGCTATCTCTCTCATGGTCGGTACACCTGATACTCTGATATGTACGGCACAAAATGAGCTATTAAAACTTAAATAAAATTAAATTTAATTATGTGATTTTGTTTTCCTTTTCAAAATAAAAGAAATTGCTTAACGCAATCACATGGCCTCATCGCTTTCCTTTGGAGAGCGTTTAGAGTGCCAATAAACAAAGAAATATCTACTAACAATGCTCCGTACGCATCGCATTACGCCGATGCGTACGTCGAGCGTATTTACTAATCCCGGTCAGACGTATGAAAGTTTTTGGTGCCCTAATTCACCTAGACGATCGAGCGCGGCCGAAAAATATTCCCTTTTTCTTCCCACGATTCGCAGGATGAGAATCGTGGAGAATCGAGAAGGGGACTTAGGGAACGGATCTCGAAATCGGGTGCCATAATTCGCCTGAGTTCTGAAGGTCCAAAGCTAAAATATCCGGATAATGAAACTATCATCTGTCGGGTCTAGCACGCGAACCGCGTTTTTATAACAATTCAAAATCAAAAACTCTGGACCGTTACAACATACTTATCACTTAATGTTGTTAACCTTTATATGTATAGTGTAAGTTGTTTTAATTATTCACATGTATATGTCATATATTTCATTTAATTTACTTTTTCGTATCTTTACAAGGTTGTTTATAGTTTGGTACGATTAATAAGGGAATATCACTCGGTTACCTATGGCTAAATTGACGAAGAGTTGTTTCTATATAATTAAGTACATAATTTCAATTTGTTTATAGCTTTCATCACTCTTATTTAAATATTAATGTATATTTGTATTTTTGAATAACCAATGTAGTTGTTAAAAAAGTAACAATACCGATATTGCTGGAATACCTTATTACAATTTCATTCGTACATTACATATTTTATTATATATTCGAGATGTTATAATAGTTTGTCAAAGTTTCTTTAGATACAAAATTTTATAACAAAGATTATTATAACTTATTAATATTTAACGAGATATTATAGTTACTTTTTGCTTCTGTTGAAACGGTGAGTTGTCGTAAAATGGACCCTTATGCACGTGTGTGAAAATGATCTAAATTGGCATTACTCGATGTGTTAACGAATTTACTTAAAAATCTTCAACGTTTAAAATTTACCTTTATTATCAGTCCGAAAAATGCTTTCATTGCACTGATTACATTTATGGTACAAGTCTATTTATTGATTGATAGCTATAATACTACTATAATATACTATGATACAATGCATTATCAAATACAAAATGAGAAAATACAAACGAAATAACTTAGTTAAGCAAAATAGGTAGTGTTATAAATACATAAAAAAAAACAACAACTAATAGATATATGATCAACAAAATCAATTTATTTTTGCGTATGTACAAATAAATAGAAAATTAATATATTTGTAAATGTTAATTTTACTTTACAACTTCAAATAAACATCTTTTATAACGTGTTTATGACTTAAGTCATTTGGTTAATAATATGACCAACTAAAAAAAAAATAATAATAAATTCATATGTATTATAATTTATATGTATTATAATTATAAATTATTTATTTATAAATTATATGTATTATAATTTTTAGAATAACCGTCGTATAACGTATAACGTAGTATAATAGTCAAAAGTGTCAGTTGTATTAAAATACCACTAGCATTTTGCAATGTAAAATATCTAGTCAGTAATTGAAAACCAAAACAAATGTAAAGATATGCTATAAGTAAACATAATCAATTATTCTGATTGACAATCACTACTACCATACAAACGATTGAAAGAAATACTGCGGATTAAATATATTAGTATATCGATTTATATTCGCAAAAATTTTGTACGTAAGGTACGAACAAAGCTTTAGAATACTTACAGTAGTTATAGCATTATCGGGAAGGGGAAAAAAATTATGAATTTCGAAAATTGATCTTTAATGCTAAGTGTGTATTCATTACCCATTTTAGTTTTAAGTAATGGTCCAACTATATCAAGAGCTACTTTAGCAAATGGTATTATATAATTATTATAGCTGGATAATCAATAATAATTAGATTTTGCTTGGTTTTGACTCTAACTAATTTTTTTAATTGAAATTACTTGCATTTTTTAATGAATTTTTGTACGTCCTGCTTAAGATTTTCCCAATTATATTTATGTCTAATTCTATTGTAGGTTTTATTGATGCCTTTGTGTCCACCAATCGTAGAACAATGCATTTCTTCGATAATTTTTGCACGTGCAGGAAGGGGAGGATGTTGTACTCGTATATGGCCAAGACATATACTGATTTTGATGTTTGTTGAATATAATTCTTTTTTAATACTGTTTAATATTAAATTGAATTCAATTCTTTCAATAGTATTACATTTTGATACGCTAAATGTATTAATTTATAAATAAATAAAAAATAATATCTTTTTCAATTAAAATGAAACTCAATTTATTACGTAAAATTTGCAAAATATTCATGATATTTATTAAACTTTCATGTTGCTCGCTGCTAAGTTGCATTATCTACATGGAATCTAGTATTGACTTTGATTAATTTAGGTTCCCCAACAGTTAATTTATCAAGACGCGGTAGTTTATTGATTTCATATAATTGCTTTGCTCCTTCATCAAGTGGCTGGCCTATGGAATTGACGAAATATAAATAATTGTCTTTTCGCATAAATAATTTTTCTCTACAATGAATAATATTTCTACTCGGGAGTTCGTTTGCGTGTGAGTCGCTATGTGTGAGCTCCGAATTGAGTAGTTCATTAGACTCGCTTGAATTTTCATTTAGGAGAGTAGTTACATTAAGATCCATATTAAATTCCGCAGTGTTATAGGCAGCTGTAGTGACGGGGCTGCGTGCGTGACTTTCCTGGCTTTCTTCAGAGTGCGTACTTTCACCGCCCCCCCCCCTTGAAAATTTCCGCGCGGCGCCGCTGTGAGTGAGGTCATTTCTACTATCTTTATAGCTGCAGTGTCCGTGTCATGTGTCACTAGCCTCTCTTCGTCAAACATTTTACGACCTCCGGGTGTTCTCTTGCGTGGTGTGAGGGTTGGATGACTGCCGCGTACCATGTGCTTGGATGTCTGCCTGCACGTAAGCGCGTCATCATGCCCGATGGGTCGGCGGCGTTTGGTCTTACCTGCCTTTCCGATGCTTGATTATTCATTTCTCTGTCTAGCTCACTCTGGTTGTTAGCTTACTCATGCTCACTTGCTAAAAAATTAGTATTTGTGGTATCGTTAGTGATTAATATTTGTGATTCTACTAGATTTCGCGAAAGTGCATCGGCATTAGTATTTATTACGCAAGGTTTATATTTAATTTCAAAGTTGTAATCTGCCAATTTTAATTTCCATCTCGTTACTCTAGAGCTTGGATCTTTGTGCGAGTTTAGCCAGACTAATGGTCTATGGTCTGTAATAAGAGTGAATTTTCTGCCATATAAGTATGGTCTGAATTGAGTTATGTAAAATACTATAGCTAAAGCTTCTTTCGAAGAAGTGCAATAATTTACCTCCGCTGGGGTGAGGCCTCGTGACACAAAAGCTATGGGAAGTTCTTGTTGCGAAATCACTCCACCGATAGCGTACCCGCTAGCATCAGTCGTAAGAATAAATTGTTTATCAAAATTAGGATGTAGTAGGATTGGCGGTTCACATAATCGATCTCTCAAATTTTTGGAAGCATCCTGAGAATTTTTTTCCCAGATAAATGGTTGATTTTTCTTTAGTAAATGGTTTAAAGGTCTGCCTATTTTTGCAAAACCAGGTATAAAACGTCTATAATAATTGGTTAGTCCCAGGAATTGTTTAATATTTTTTGCCGTTTTGGACACTGGAAATTTTGTTACATTTATCTCTTCCTTTAAAAATTCGCATTTGTCAGGTTGCAAAGTCAGGTTAGCTTTTATTAATCTTTTTAATAGTTCAGCTATTATTTGCCAATGTTCTTCGATGGTTTCAGAGAAAATACAAATATCATCAAAAAGTGCTACTACACCTTTCATACCTGCGATTATTGCCGTGATAAGAGCAACAATAACTGATGCACTTGTTTTTAGTCCAAATGGGCACCTGCGGAAATGAAAAGCGCCTACATTGCAATGAAAGGCTGTTTTGTGTCTATCTTCTTATTTTATAAAAATTTGATGGTAACCGGAAGCTAAATCGAATACCGAAAAATATTTTGCGCGCCCCAATTTGTCTAAAATATAAGTTATATTGAGTACCGGATGATTGTAATCAGGTATAATTGCATATAGCTTTCTGAAATTTACCATCATTCTATAACGTTTATTGCCTTCGGAATCGGGCTTTTTATCAACGCAAAATACTGGTGCTGAGTAAGAGCTGATCGAGGGCTCGATTATATCGTTGTCTAGTAATTCTTATACTTGCCTATTTATTTCCTCATTTAAACTAGGAGGGTGGCGGAATTGTTTGATACGAATGGGTACATTACTAGTGAGGGGGATTTCGTGCTCGAGCACAGTTGTTGCCGGCAACTTATCTCCGGTTAGATAAAATCTATCCGCATATGAGCCGCTCTACCGAAGCTCTCTGTTTACCAGTCAAATGGTCGAGGCGCAAGAGTGTTTTCACCTTGTGTGCTCTGCTGTTGTTACCCTTCGCATTCTTATCAGAAATGGTCATTATCTTACTTTTCTTAATTTCATTTGCATTTTTATGATTTTCTTTCCTTTTATGTGACTTTTGGCTGCGTTAATTGTATTGCTTAAAAGCAGAAATGAGTAATAGCAGCTGTTATTTTTAGACCTTGAGTGTACTGTATACATAACTAGATTTTTCGGCTGCATAATTAATTTGTGGATTTCATTAACTTTCTCATATTTTAGCATATTTAGTATTACTAGTATATGTTTACAAATGATTTGAATATTTTCAAATTATTCGGGTTAGAATTTATTTATTTGTTGACTTTCTTTAATAACTTTCAATAAGTAATTCAATTTTTCTAAAAATTCGAGTAGCAAAAAGTGGAGATGTTTTCGTAATGTGAATTTTTCGGGTGTTGTCATTATTTTGTAGTGTAAATTTAGGATCTGTTTTTGGTGGGTTTGTCGTATTTGTTGAGTTAATAATAGATTGACGTTAGTTACTTCTGTCATTTCGGCGTTTTTGTTTAAAAGTGTGTGTATTTCGCAGTCAAGTTACCTAATTGACTTACAATCTAATAGTTTCTATAATTTTTTTGCAACTAATATTGTTGTGAATTAAGTCTAGAAGTATGTCTATCATTAATTTATCCTGACACGCGTCGTGCACTTTTGATATGTCAATGTTATCTTGTAAAAATTATTTACGTCATCCGAGCGTTCCGAAATCTGTTCGCTCGCGATTTGATATCGTTGTCGTATAAATGCTAATAATTCTCCTAAATTTGTTTCGCGATCGCCCGCTGCAACAATACGAAAAGGATTAACACTAAAAATATTTATATGAAAGCCATAGCGAAATACGACCAGCTATCGACTGATCAAAAAACATTAAATATGAATATATATTCAAATAAGAATAAGCTAAAAAATTGGATGAAAACAGATATATAATAGTAATTGTTATAGTATGTATAAGTCACTTAAATATTGATATAAGCACTATTAAAAAGTAAAAAAAATTCTGTAAATCATGTTGTATTCTATAGATCCTTCCATGACAAATCAGATAGCGCATCCGGAATTCCAAAAAATAATTTTCAAAAGTTCTGAAAATTCAAATTTTAAAAATGCATACGTAACTGTGTTGGTAATTATGTAAAAATGTCACAAAACAAATTTTAGCCCAAAATATAAAAAAATTATTTTAGTGCATATTTTAATTTTATTAAGAAAGTAATTGTCCATTTTTTCATTAAAAAATTTTTTTTTTAAATTTTCTATACTCTATCTGATTTATCATGGAAATATTTCGTATAAACAAAATTTTCATCCCTGTACGATTTTTTTAATAGGCTGAAATCTAGCCAGACTCTCGAATTGCTCAGCTTGAGATCATTACAATTAGTATATTACAACTATTATAAAATAATAGATTCAAGGCTTATCCATATGAGATTTTAGGTTATGGTTATATCATTTTATAGATTTTAGGTAATAAGGTTATAGTTAATAGTTTATAGTTTAGGTCTACCTGCAAATAAGAGTACTGAGTGTATAAGGCATTTGGCTTTGATCCGTCTCTGTATGCAAATTTGGCCTGTAGGTGAATAAGACGTTTTTGTTGATTAAGTCTGAAGTTTGGCTTGTCTGCGTATAAGGACTTAGAGGTTATGAGGTTTTTAGGTCTAAGCTTGACCTGTCTGTATAAAAGATTGGCCTGCCTATCTATAAGAGTCATGAGGATATTAGGTCAGACGTTTTGCCAGTATGTGATCAAAGTTAGAATTAAATACGAATTTCATGACTAAACAAGTAGCTTTAGTATAATACAGAAGATGAAGATATTAATATAGTATTCTTTGTACGTTTTGTGAACTTAACATGATTGTGTATGTGCACCTAATTTATAATTGCGTGACATAAGAGAGATGGGCATATTGAACAATTGGCGCGGAAATGTTGCAGGGTATGTTCTGGTTCAATTTAAGAGAGTAATTTTAATTCAGTGCTACGTAGTATATAAGGAGTTATGTGAAACATATAATCAGAACTCTTTTCTTATACTGAAACAAACTACATACAGTTCTTAATAAAGAATGGCACTTTTACACGATATTTTAAACTTAGGACATTACTTTTTACTCTCCATAAATCGTGAAATGTTGAAACCCTAATATAATACCATTAATTTTGATGAAACATAAGAAATTAAGGATAGTAAGCATTTAGCTTGTTTTCAAATTTTAGGTTATGTACTAAACTAAATTCAACAGACTAAAATCTAAATGAGGGATGTGAAATATGTTATGAATAAAGAATTTTCTTATAATCTAAAAAAGGCTTACTCTTTTTTCTCGAAAAAGTGGCACTCTAAACTGAATTTTTGAGGTTAAGATATTTTCTTGTATTTACTGTAGTACGTTGGATTATGAAAACACACATAGAACATGAAAATGTGCATATTCAGCAACTGGTTCGATTTCATTATCTTAGGTTATGTTGTTGGTCAAATCTACTAGTGAATTCGAATTGTCGGTGTCTGTCTGCCTGTCCGTCGGTGTCTGTATGTCTGTCTGTCTAACTGACTGTCTGTCTGCCTGTCCGCCGTTGTCTGTCTGTCTGTCTGTTTGTCTGTCTGTCGGTGTCTGTCTGTCCGTCGGTGTCTGACTGTCTGCCTCTCCGTCGGTGTCTGTCTATCTGTCTGTCCGTCGGTGTCTGCCTGTCTGTCTGCCTGCCTGTCTGTCCGTCGATATTTGTCTGCCTGTCTGCCCGTCCGTCGGAGTCTGTCTGTCCGTCTGACCGACGGTGTCTGTCCGTCTGTCGGTGTCCGTCTCTCTGCATCTCCGTCTGTCTGTCTGTCTGTCTTTCTGTCTGTCCGTCGGTGTCTGTCTGTTTGTCGGTGTCTGCTAATTTTTCGGTGTCTGTCTTTCTGTCTGTCTGTCGGTGTCTGTCTGCCTGTCCGTCGGTGTCTGTCGGTGTCTGTCTGCCTGTCTGTCTGCCTGTCGGTGTCTATCTGTCTGTCTGTCTTCCTGTCCCTCGGTGTCTATCTGTCTGTCTGTCTGTCAGTGTCTGTCTGTCTGTTTGTCTGTCCGTCGGTTGCTGTCGGTCTGGCGGTGTCGGTCTGTCTGTATGTCTGTCCGTGTCTGTCTGTCTGTTCGTCGGTATTTGTCTGTCTGCCGGTGCCTGTTTGCCTGTCCGTCCGTCTCTTTCTGTCTGACGGTGTCTCTCTGTCTGTCAGCCTATCCGTCGGTGTCTGTATGTATATCTGACGGTACCTGTCTGTCTGTCTGTCCGTCGGTTTCTGTCTGTCCGACTGTCTGTCTGTCTGTCGCTGTCTGTATATCTGTCTGTCTGTCGGACTCGGTCTGTCTGTCTGTCTGTCGGTGTCTGTCTGTCTATTTGTCTGACTGTCGCACTCGCTCTGTCTGTCTGTCTGTCGGTGTCTGACTGTCTGTGTGACAGACAGACAGACAGACAGACACCGACAGACAAACAGACAGTAAGACAGTCCCCGACTGACAGGCAGACAGACAGACACCGACGGACAGACACACAGACAGACACCGACAGACAGACAGACACCGACGGAGAGACAGACCAACAGACACCGACGGACAGACAGGCATCGACGGACAGGCAGACAGACAGACCCCGACGGACAGACGAACAGACAGACACCGACGGACAGGCAGGCACCGACGGACAGGCTGACAGACAGACCCCGACGGACAGGCAGACAGACAGACACCGACGGACAGACAGACACCGACGAACAGACAGACTGACAGACACCGACGGACAGACAGGCAACGACGGACAGGCAGACCCGGACAGACAGCCAGACAAACAGACACCGACGGACAGACTGACAGATAGACACCGACGGACAGACAGACACCGTTGGACAGGCAGACAGACAGACACCGTCGGACAGGCAGACAGAAAGACACCGTTGGATAGACAGACAGACAGACACCGACGGACAGGCAGACAGGCAGAAACCGACGGACAGACAGACACCGACGGACAGGCAGACAGAAAGACAGTCACCGACTGACAGACAGACAGAGAGACTCCGACGGACAGGCAGACACCGACAGACAAGCAGACAAACATACACCGATGGACAGACAGGCACAGACGGACAGATACCGACAGGCAGACAGATACCGACAGGCAGACAGAGACCGACACTAACAGACAGGCAGACAGACATACACCGAAAGACGTACGAATGTCTGCCTCTCCGTCGGTGTCTGTCTATCTGCCTTTCCGTCGGTGTCTGTCTGTCTGCCGGTCCGTCGGTGTCTGTCTGTCTGCCTGACCGTCGGCGTCTGTCTGTTTGTCTGTCCGCGTGTCTATCGGTATCTGTCTGCCTGTCCGTTGGTGTCTGTCTGTCTGTCTGTCTGTCCGTCGGAGTCGGTATCTGCCTGTCTGTCTGTCAGTGTCGGTCTGTCTGTCGGTGTCTGTCTGTCCGTGTCTGTCGGTCTGTCTGTCTGTCGGTTTCTGTCTATCCGTCTGTCTGTCGGTGTATGTCTGCCTGTCCGTCGGTGTCCGTCTGTCTGTCGATATCTGTCTGCCTGTCGGCGTCTGTCTGTCTGTCGGTGTCTGTCTGTCTGTTTGTATGTCTGTCTGTCTGTTTGTATGTATGTCTGTCTGTTTGAATGTCTGCCTGTCCGTCGGTATCTGTCTGTCGATGTCTGTCTGTCTGTCTGTCAATCGGTGTCTGTCTCTCTGTCTGTCTGTCTGTCCGTCGACGTCTGTCGGCCTGTTCGTCGGTGTCTGTCTGTATGTCTGTCTGTGTCTGACTGCCAGTTCTTCGGTGTATGTCTGTTTGCCCATCCGTCGGTGTCTGTCTGCCTGTCTGTCTGTCTGTCCGTCTGTCTGTCTGTCTGTCTGTCTGTCCGTCGGTGTCTGTCTGTCTGCCTGTTCGTCGGTGTCATTGTCTGCCTATCTGTCTATGTGTCTATCGGTGTGTGCCTGTCCGTCGGTGTCTGTCTGTCTATCTGCCTGTCGGTGTCTGTCTGTCTGTGTCTGCCTTTCTGTCTGTCAGCCTTGTTATAAGTGAGAGTTGCGTGGTAAGGCAAAGGGGGGAGGAGAGGGTAGTTGCTCCGCGTAATCCGTCCGTACGTTTTGACTTCCCCGTGCTCTTGACGCGCGTTTGTCAAGACCCGTGATTAACGGAGAGATACTGCCTTCTTAATAAGACTTCCGCGGGAGCGTCTGTCTGTATGTCTGTCTGTGTGTGACTGCCTGTCCGTCGGTGTCTGCCTGTCCTTCGGTGTCTGTCTGTCAGTCTGTCCGTCCGTGTCTGTCTGTCTGTCTCTCTGTCTGTCGGTGTCTGTCTGGCTGTCCGTCGGCGTCTGCCTGTCTGTCGGTGTCTCTCTGTCGGTCTGTCTGTCTGTCCGTCGGTGTTTCTCCGTCTGCCTGTCCGTTGGTGTTTGTATGTCTGTCTGTCGGTGCCTGTCAGCCGGTCCGTCGGCGTCTGGCTGTCTGTCGGTGTCTGTCTTCCTGTCTGTCCGTCTGTATGTCGGTGTCTATCTGTCTGTCTGTCTGTCTGTACGTGGGTGTCTATCTGTCTGACTGTCTGTCTGTCCGTCGGTGTCTGTCTGTATGTCGGTGTCTGTCTGTATGTCGATGTCTGTCTGTCTGGCTGTCTGTTAGTCGGTGTTTGTCTGTCTGCCTGTCCGCCGATGTCCGTATGTATGTCTGGCTGTCTGTCTGTCGGTGTCTGTATGCCTGTCCGTCGGTGACTGTCTGTCTGTCCGTATGTAGGTGTCTACCTGACTGTCTGTCGCCCTGTCGGTATTTATCAGTCTGTCAATCTGTCGGCGCCTGTCTGCCTGTCGGTTGGTCTCTGTCTGTCGGTGTCTGTCTGTCCGTCTGCCTGTCTGCCTGTCAGACAGACTGACTGACACCGACGGCCAGACAGACAGACAGGCAAACAGATACTGATACACAGAGAGATAGACACCGATAGACAGGCAGACAGACTCCGACAGACAGACAGACAGACATCGACAGACATACAGACAGACAGACAGAGAGTCAAGCTGACACCGACAGACAGACAGAAACAGACAGACAGACAGCGACAGATAGAGACAGATAGACAGACAGCTACCGACAGACAGACAGACAGACAGACAGACTGACACCGACAGACACATAGACAGACGGACAGACAGACTGAAAGCAGACAGACAGACAGATAGACCGACAGACACCGACAGACAGACAGACAGTCAGACAGATTGACACCCACAGACAGACAGATAGACAGAGAGTCAGATAGACACCGACATACAGACGGACAGACACGAAGACAGACAGACAGACAGAGAGTCAGATAGACACCGACATACAGACGGACAGACAGGAAGCCAGACAGACAGTCACCAACGCACAGACATAATAAAACACAGAAACACAGGCAAACACCGACAGACAGACACCGAACAACAGACAGACGGACGGACACCAACAGGCAGATAGACAGACACAGACAGACCGACAGACAGACACCGACTGACAGACTGAAACCGACAGACAGACAGACAGACAGACAGACAGACACCAACACACAAACAGAATAAAACACAGAAACACAGGCAAACACCGACAGTCAGAAACCGACTGACAGACAGACGGACGGTCACCAACGGGCAGACAGATAGACAGACACCGACAGACCGACAGACAGACACCGACTGACAGACAGATGGATACCGACAAACAGTCTGACAGACAAAAAGACATACATCGACAGAAATACAGACACCGACAGACCGACAGACATATACCGACGGTCAGGCAGAAATACAGACTGCCAGACACCGACGGACAGCCAGACAGACACCGACAGCCAGACGCCGCCCGACAGAAAGACAGACAGACACGGACGGAGAGGTAGACAGACAGACATACAGACAGACACCAGCAGACAGACAGACCGTCAGACAGACAGACACCGACGGACAGGCAGACAGACAGACACTGACTGACAGACAGACAGACACCGACAAACCTACAGGCGGACACCGACAGACAGTTATACAGACACCGACAGACAGACTGACAGACAAAAAGACATTCACCGACAGACAGACAGACAGACAGACAAACAGACACCGATTGACATAAAGGCATCGACGGACAGGCGGAATCACACCGATAGACAGAAAGGCAGACAGACAGACACCGACGGACAGACAGACAGACGCCGACGGTCAGGAAGACAGGCAGACAGACACCGACAGACAGACAGACAGATGCCGACGGATACGCAAACCTACACCGACGGACAGACAGACAGACAGACAGAGGCAAAAGAAAGATGCCGCGGGTACAGGAAGACAGCCACCGACAGACAGACACCGACGGACAGGCCGACACCGGCAGACAGACAGAAGCCGACGCACAAACAGACACCGACGGACAGGCAGACAGACAGATACACACCGAAAAGACAGACAGACAGACGCCGACGGACAGGCAGACTGACAGACACCGACGTACAGGCAGACAGACAGACCCACAGACAGACATACACCGAAAGACAGACAGACGCCGACGGACAGGCAGACAGAAAGACAGTCACCGACAGACAGACAGACAGACAGACTCCGACGGACAGGCAGACACCGACAGACAGTCAGACAAACAGACACCGATGGACAGACAGGCACAGACGAACAGATACCGACAGGCAGACAGATACCGACAGGCAGACAGAGACCGACACTAACAGACAGGCAGACAGACATACACCGAAAGACGTACGAATGTCTGCCTCTCCGTCGGTGTCTGTCTATCTGCCTTTCCGTCGGTGTCTGTCTGTCTGCCGGTCCGTCGGTGTCTGTCTGTCTGCCTGTCCGTCGGTGTTTATCTGTCTGCCTGACCGTCGGCGTCTGTCTGTCTGTTCATCGGTGTCTGTATGTCCGCCGGTGTCTGTCTGTCTGCCTGTTCGTCGGGGTCTGTATGTCTGCCTGTCCGTCGGTGCCTCTCTGTCCGTCGGTGTCTGTCTGTCCGTCGGTGTCTGTCTGTCTGGCTATCCGTCGGTGTCTGTCTGTCTGCCTGTCCGTCGGTGTCTGTCAGTCTGCCTGTCCAACGGTCTCTGTCTGTCTGCCGGTCCAACGGTGTCTGTCTGTCCGTCGGTGTCTCTCTGTCTGTCTGTCGGTGTCTGTCTGTGTGTCTGTTCGGCGGTGTCTGTCTGTCCGTCGGTGTCTAACTGTCTGCCTGATCGTCGACGTCTGTCTGTCTGTCCATCGGTGTCTGTCAGTCTGTCTGTTCGTCGGTGTCAGTCTGTCCGTCGGTGTCTTTCTGTCTGTCGGTCCGTCCGTGCCCGTCTGTCCGTTGGTGTCTGTTTGTCTGTCTGTCTGCCGATGTCTGTCTGTCTGGCTGCCCGTCGGGGTCTGTCTGTCCGTCGGTGTCTATCTGTCTGCCTGACCGTCGGCCTCTGTCTCTCTGTTCGTCTGTGTCTGTCAGGGTCTGCCTGTCCGTCGTTGCGTGTCTGTCCGCCGGTGTCTGTTAGTCTGTCCGTTCGTCGGTGTCTGTCTGTCTGTCGGTGTCTGTTTGTTTGTCTGTCCGTTGGTGTCTGTATGTCTGCCTGTCCGTCGGTGTCTGTCTGTCTGCCTCACCGTCCGTGTCTGACTCTCTGTCTGACTGTCCGTTGGTGTATGTCAGTATGCCTGTCAGTCGGGGACTGTCTGTCTGCCTGTCCGTCGGTGTTTATCTCTCTGGCTGACCGTCGGCATCTGTCTGTCTGTCCGTCGGTGTCTGTCTGTCCGTCGATGTCTGTCTGTCCGTCGGTGCCTGTCGGTGTCTGTCTGTCTGCCTGTCCGTCGGTGTCTGTCTGTCTGTCTCTCCGTCGGTGTCTGTCTGTCTGCATGTCCAACGGTGTCTGTCCGTCCGTCGGTGTTTATCTGTCTGCCTGACCGTCGGCGTCTGTCCTGCTGTTCTTCGGTGTCTGTATGTCCGCCGGTGTCTGTCTGTCTGCCTGTTCGTCGGGGTCTGTAAGTCTGCCTGTCCGTCGGTGCCTGTCTCTCCGTCGGTGTCTGTCTGTCCGTCGGTGTCTATTTGTCTGCCTGACCGTCGGCGTCTGTCTGTCTGTCGGTGTCTGTCTGTGTGTCTGTCCGTCGGTGTCTGGCTGTCTGCCTGTCCGTCGGTCCCTGTTTATCTGTCTCTCCGTCGGCGTATGTCAGTCTGTTCGTCGGTGTCTGACTGTCCTTCGGTGTCAGTCTGTCTGGCGGTAACTATCTGTCCGTCTGTCTGTCCGTCCGTGCCTGTCTCACCGTTGGTGTACGTTTGTCTGTCTGTCCGTCGGTGTCTGTCTGTCTGCCTGTCCAACGGTGTCTGTCTGTCTGCTGTCCAACGGTGTCTCTCTCTGTCTGTCTGTCCGTCGGTGTCTGTCAGTCTGCCTGATCATCCGCGTCTGTCGGTGTCTGTCTGCCTGTCCGTCGTTGCCTGTCTGTCCGTCGGTGTCTGTCTGTCTGGCTATCCGTCGGTGTCTGTCTGTCTGCCTGTCCGTCGGTGTCTGTCAGTCTGCCTGTCCAACGGTCTCTGTCTGTCTGCCGGTCCAACGGTGTCTGTCTGTCCGTCGGTGTCTCTCTGTCTGTCTGTCGGTGTCTGTCTGTGTGTCTGTTCGGCGGTGTCTGTCTGTCCGTCGGTGTCTAACTGTCTGCCTGATCGTCGACGTCTGTCTGTCTGTCCATCGGTGTCTGTCAGTCTGTCTGTTCGTCGGTGTCAGTCTGTCCGTCGGTGTCTTTCTGTCTGTCGGTCCGTCCGTGCCTGTCTGTCCGTTGGTGTCTGTTTGTCTGTCTGTCTGCCGATGTCTGTCTGTCTGGCTGCCCGTCGGGGTCTGTCTGTCCGTCGGTGTCTATCTGTCTGCCTGACCGTCGGCCTCTGTCTCTCTGTTCGTCTGTGTCTGTCAGGGTCTGCCTGTCCGTCGTTGCGTGTCTGTCCGCCGGTGTCTGTCAGTCTGTCCGTTCGTCGGTGTCTGTCTGTCCGTCGGTGTCTGTTTGTTTGTCTGTCCGTTGGTGTCTGTATGTCTGCCTGTCCGTCGGTGTCTGTCTGTCTGCCTCACCGTCGGTGTCTGACTCTCTGTCTGACTGTCCGTTGGTGTATGTCAGTATGCCTGTCAGTCGGGGACTGTCTGTCTGCCTGTCCGTCGGTGTTTATCTCTCTGGCTGACCGTCGGCATCTGTCTGTCTGTCCGTCGGTGTCTGTCTGTCTGTCTCTCCGTCGGTGTCTGTCTGTCTGCATGTCCAACGGTGTCTGTCCGTCCGTCGGTGTTTATCTGTCTGCCTGACCGTCGGCGTCTGTCTGGCTGTTCTTCGGTGTCTGTATGTCCGCCGGTGTCTGTCTGTCTGCCTGTTCGTCGGGGTCTGTATGTCTGCCTGTCCGTCGGTGCCTATCTCTCCGTCGGTGTCTGTCTGTCCGTCGGTGCCTATCTGTCTGCCTGACCGTCGGCCTGTGTCTGCCTGTTCGTTGGTGTCTGTCTGTCCGCCGGTGTCTGTCTGTCTGCCTGTCCGTTGGTGCCTGTCTCTCCGTCGGTGTCTGTCTGTCTGCATGTCCAACGGTGTCTGTCTTTCTGCCAGTGTTTATCTGTCTGCCTGACCGTCGGCGTCTGTCTGTCTGTTCGTCGGTAACTGTCCAACGGTGTCTGTCTGTCTGCCTGTCCAACGGTGTCTGTCTGTCCGTCGGTGTCTATTTGTCTGCCTGACCGTCGGCGTCTGTCTGTCTGTCGGTGTCTGTCTGTGTGTCTGTCCGTCGGTGTCTGGCTGTCTGCCTGTCCGTCGGTGCCTGTCTGTCTGCCTGTCCAACGTTGTCTGTCTGTCCATCGGTGTCGGTCTGTCTGCCTGTCCTTCGGTGTCTGTCTGTCGGTCGGTGCCTGTTTATCTGTCTCTCCGTCGGCGTATGTCAGTCTGTTCGTCGGTGTCTGTCTGTCCTTCGGTGTCAGTCTGTCCGGCGGTGACTATCTGTCCGTCTGTCTGTCCGTCCGTGCCTGTCTCACCGTTGGTGTACGTTTGTCTGTCTGTCCGTCGGTGTCTGTCTGTCTGCCTGTCCAACGGTGTCTGTCTGTCTGCTGTCCAACGGTGTCTCTCTCTGTCTGTCTGTCCGTCGGTGTCTGTCAGTCTGCCTGATCATCCGCGTCTGTCGGTGTCTGTCTGCCTGTCCGTCGTTGCCTGTATGTCCGTCGGTGTCTGTTTGTCTGTCTCTCCGTCGGTGTCTGTCTGTCTGTCGGTCCGTCGGTGTCTGTCTGTTCGTCGGTGACTATCTGTCTGCTTGTCCGTCGGTGTCTGTCTGCCTGTCCAACGGTGTCTTTCTGTCTGCCTGTCCGTCGGTGTCTGTCTGTCTGCCTGTCCGTCGGTGCCTGTCTCTCTGTCTGCCTGTCCATCGGTGTCTGTCTGCCCGTCGGTGTCTATCTGTCTGGCTGACCGTCGGCGTCTGTCTGTCTGTCCGTCGGTGTCTGTCTGTCCGTCGGTGTCAGTCTGTCCGTCGGTGACTATCTGTCCGTCTGTCTGTCCGTCGGTGTCTGTCTGTCTGCCTGTTCGTCGGTGTATGTCTGTCTGCCTCTCCGTCGGTGCCTGTCTCTCTGTCTGCCTTCCATCGGTGTCTGTCTGTCCGTCGGTGTCTGTTTGTCTGTCTGTCGCTGTCTGCCTGTCCGTGTGGTTGTCGGTGCCTGTCTGTCTGCCTGTCCGTCGGTGTCTGTCAGTCTGTCAGTTCGTCGGTGTCTGTCTTTCCGTCGGTGTCTGTCTGTCTGCCTGTCCGTCGGTGTCTGTCCGTCTGCCTGTCCGTCGTTACCTGTTTGTCCGTCGGTCTCTTTCAGTCTGCCTATCCGTCGATGCCTGTCTGTCTGTCTGTCGGTGTCTGTCTGTCTGTCGGTGTCTGTCTGTCTGTTTGTCTGTCGATGTCTGTCTGTCCGTCTGTCTGTCTGTCTGTCTGTCCGTCTGACGTTCGGCGTATGTCTCTCTGTCTCTCGGTGTCTGTTAGACGATGTCTTAGTGTCTGTCTGTCTATCCTTGTACGTCTGTCCGTCGGTGTCTGTCTGTCTGCCTGTACGTCGGTGTCTGTCTCTCTGTCTGTCTGTCCGTCGGTGTCTGTCTGTCTGCCTGTCAGGCGGGGACTGTCGGTCTGCCTGTCCGTCGGTGCCTGCATGTCCGTCGGTGTCTGTTTGTCTGTCTGTCCGTCGGTGTCTGTCTGTCTGTCTGTTCGACGGTGTCTGTCTGTCTGCCTGTCCGTCGGTGTCTATCTGTCCGTCGGTGTCTGTCTGTCAGTCGGTGTCTGACTGCCCGTCGGTGTTTGTCTGTCTATCGGTGTCTGTCTGTCCGTCGGTGTCTGTCTGTCCGTCGGTGTCTGTCTGTCTGTCTGCCTGTCTGTCTGTCGGTGTCTGCCTATCCAACGGTGTCTGTCTGTCCGTCGGTGTCTATCTGTCAGGCTGTCAGTCGGTGTCTGTTTGTCTGTCTGTTCGTCGGTGTCCGTTTGTCTGTCTGTCTGTCCGTGTCTGCCTGTCTGTCTGTTTGTCTGTCCGTGGCTGTCTGTCTGTCTGTCCGTCTGTCCGTCGGCGTCTGTCTGTCTGTCTCTTGGTGTCTGTCAGACGGTGTCTTAGTGTCTGTCTGTCTTTCGTTGTACGTCTGTACGTCGGTGTCTGTCTGTCTGCCTCTCCGTCGGTGTCTGACTCTCTGTCTGACTGTCCGTCGGTGTCTGTCTGTCTGCCTGTCCAACGGTGTCTGTCTGTCCGTCGGTGTCGGTCTGTATGTCTGTCCGTCGGGGTCTGTCTGTCAGCCTGTCCGTCGGTGCCTGTCTGTCCGTCGGTGTCTGTTTGTCTGTCTGTCTGTCGGGTCTGTCTGTCTGTCGGGTCTGTCTGTCTGTCGGAGTCAGTCTGTCTGCCTGTTCATCGGTGTGTGTTTGTCTGGCTATATGTCCGTGTCTGCCTGTCCGTCGTTGCCTGTTTGTCCGTCGATGTCTGTTTGTCTGTCTGTCTTTCGGTGTCGGTCTGTCTGTCTGTTTGTCTGTCCGTCAGTGTCTGTCTGTCTGCCTGGCCGTCGGTGTCTGTCTGTCTGTCAGTGTCTGTCTGTCTGCCTGTCCGTCGGTGTCTGTTTGTCTTGCTGTCTGTCTGTGTCTGCCTGTCCGTCGTTGTCTGTCTGTTCGTCGGAGTCTGTCTGTCTGTCTGTATCTGTCTGTCCGTCGGTGACTATCTGTCCGTATGTCTGTCCGTCGGTGTCTGTCTGTCTGTCTGCCTCTCCATCGGTGTATGTCTGTCTGCATGTCCAATGGTGTCTGTCTGTCCGTCGGTGTTTATCTGTCTGCCTGACCGTCGGCGTCTGTCTGTCTGTTTGTCTGTCTGTCTTTCGGTGTCGGTCTGTCTGTCTGTTTGTCTGTCCGTCAGTGTCTGTCTGTCTGCCTGGCCGTCGGTGTCTGTCTGTCTGCCTGTCCATCGGTATCTGTCTGTCTGCCTGTCCATCGGTGTCTGTCTGTCTGCCTGTCCAACGGTGTCTGTCTGTCCTTCGGTGTCTGTCTGTCTCGCTGTCCGTCGGTGTCTGTCTGTGTGCCTGTTCGTCGGTGTCCGTCTGTATGCCTGTCCAACGGTGTCTGCCTGTCCGTCGGTGTTTATCTCTCTGGCTGACCGTCGGCATCTGTCTGTCTGTCCGTCGGTGTCTGTCTGTCCGTCGATGTCTGTCTGTCCGTCGGTGCCTGTCGGTGTCTGTCTGTCTGCCTGTCCGTCGGTGTCTGCCTGTCTGTCTCTCCGTCGGTGTCTGTCTGTCTGCATGTCCAACGGTGTCTGTCCGTCCGTCGGTGTTTATCTGTCTGCCCGACCGTCGGCGTCTGTCTGGCTGTTCTTCGGTGTCTGTATGTCCGCCGGTGTCTGTCTGTCTGCCTGTTCGTCGGGGTCTGTATGTCTGCCTGTCCGTCGGTGCCTGTCTCTCCGTCGGTGTCTGTCTGTCCGTCGGTGCCTATCTGTCTGCCTGACCGTCGGCCTGTGTCTGCCTGTTCGATGGTGTCTGTCTGTCCGCCGGTGTCTGTCTGTCTGCCTGTCCGTTGGTGCCTGTCTCTCCGTCGGTGTCTGTCTGTCTGCATGTCCAACGGTGTCTGTCTTTCTGCCAGTGTTTATCTGTCTGCCTGACCGTCGGCGTCTGTCTGTCTGTTCGTCGGTAACTGTCCAACGGTGTCTGTCTGCCTGCCTGTCCAACGGTGTCTGTCTGTCCGTCGGTGTCTATTTGTCTGCCTGACCGTCGGCGTCTGTCTGTTTGTCGGTGTCTGCCTGACCGTCGGCGTCTGTCTGTCTGTCGGTGTCTGTCTGTGTGTCTGTCCGTCGGTGTCTGGCTGTCTGCCTGTCCGTCGGTGCCTGTCTGTCTGCCTGTCCAACGTTGTCTGTCTGTCCATCGGTGTCGGTCTGTCTGCCTGTCCTTCGGTGTCTGTCTGTCGGTCGGTGCCTGTTTATCTGTCTCTCCGTCGGCGTATGTCAGTCTGTTCGTCGGTGTCTGTCTGTCCTTCGGTGTCAGTCTGTCCGGTGGTGACTATCTGTCCGTCTGTCTGTCCGTCCGTGCCTGTCTCACCGTTGGTGTACGTTTGTCTGTCTGTCCGTCGGTGTCTGTCTGTCTGCCTGTCCAACGGTGTCTGTCTGTTTGCTGTCCAACGGTGTCTCTCTCTGTCTGTCAGTCCGTCGGTGTCTGTCAGTCTGCCTGATCATCCGCGTCTGTCGGTGTCTGTCTGCCTGTCCGTCGTTGCCTGTCTGTCCGTCGGTGTCTGTTTGTCTGTCTCTCCGTCGGTGTCTGTCTGTCTGTCGGTCCGTCGGTGTCTGTCTGTTCGTCGGTGTCTATCTGTCTGCTTGTCCGTCGGTGTCTGTCTGCCTGTCCAACGGTGTCTTTCTGTCTGCCTGTCCGTCGGTGTCTGTCTGTCTGCCTGTCCGTCGGTGCCTGTCTCTCTGTCTGCCTGTCCATCGGTGTCTGTCTGCCCGTCGGTGTCTATCTGTCTGGCTGACCGTCGGCGTCTGTCTGTCTGTCCGTCGGTGTCTGTCTGTCCGTCGGTGTCAGTCTGTCCGTCGGTGACTATCTGTCCGTCTGTCTGTCCGTCGGTGTCTGTCTGTCTGCCTGTTCGTCGGTGTATGTCTGTCTGCCTCTCCGTCGGTGCCTGTCTCTCTGTCTGCCTTCCATCGGTGTCTGTCTGTCCGTCGGTGTCTGTTTGTCTGTCTGTCGCTGTCTGCCTGTCCGTGTGGTTGTCGGTGCCTGTCTGTCTGCCTGTCCGTCGGTGTCTGTCAGTCTGTCAGTTCGTCGGTGTCTGTCTTTCCGTCGGTGTCTGTCTGTCTGCCTGTCCGTCGGTGTCTGTCCGTCTGCCTGTCCGTCGTTACCTGTTTGTCCGTCGGTCTCTTTCAGTCTGCCTATCCGTCGATGCCTGTCTGTCCGTCGGTGTCTGTTTGACTGTCTCTCCGTCGGTGTCTGTCTGTCTGTCTTTTCGTCGGTGTCTGTCTGTCCGTCGGTGTCTGTCTGTCTGCCTGACCGTCGGCGTCTGTATGTCTGTCGGTCGGTGTCTGTCTGTCTGTCGGTGTCTGTCTGTCTGTTTGTCTGTCGATGTCTGTCTGTCTGTCCGTCTGACGTTCGGCGTATGTCTCTCTGTCTCTCGGTGTCTGTTAGACGATGTCTTAGTGTCTGTCTGTCTATCCTTGTACGTCTGTCCGTCGGTGTCTGTCTGTCTGCCTGTACGTCGGTGTCTGTCTCTCTGTCTGCCTGTCCGTCGGTGTCTGTCTGTCTGCCTGTCAGGCGGGGACTGTCGGTCTGCCTGTCCGTCGGTGCCTGCATGTCCGTCGGTGTCTGTTTGTCTGTCTGTCCGTCGGTGTCTGTCTGTCTGTCTGTTCGACGGTGTCTGTCTGTCTGCCTGTCCGTCGGTGTCTATCTGTCCGTCGGTGTCTGTCTGTCAGTCGGTGTCTGACTGCCCGTCGGTGTTTGTCTGTCTATCGGTGTCTGTCTGTCCGTCGGTGTCTGTCTGTCCGTCGGTGTCTGTCTGTCTGTCTGCCTGTCTGTCTGTCGGTGTCTGCCTATCCAACGGTGTCTGTCTGTCCGTCGGTGTCTATCTGTCAGGCTGTCAGTCGGTGTCTGTTTGTCTGTCTGTTCGTCGGTGTCCGTTTGTCTGTCTGTCTGTCTGTGTCTGCCTGTCTGTCTGTTTGTCTGTCCGTGGCTGTCTGTCTGTCTGTCCGTCTGTCCGTCGGCGTCTGTCTGTCTGTCTCTTGGTGTCTGTCAGACGGTGTCTTAGTGTCTGTCTGTCTATCGTTGTACGTCTGTACGTCGGTGTCTGTCTGTCTGCCTCTCCGTCGGTGTCTGACTCTCTGTCTGACTGTCCGTCGGTGTCTGTCTGTCTGCCTGTCCAACGGTGTCTGTCTGTCCGTCGGTGTCGGTCTGTATGTCTGTCCGTCGGGGTCTGTCTGTCAGCCTGTCCGTCGGAGCCTGTCTGTCCGTCGGTGTCTGTTTGTCTGTCTGTCTGTCGGGTCTGTCTGTCTGTCGGTGTCAGTCTGTCTGCCTGTTCATCGGTGTGTGTTTGTCTGGCTATATGTCCGTGTCTGCCTGTCCGTCGTTGCCTGTTTGTCCGTCGATGTCTGTTTGTCTGTCTGTCTTTCGGTGTCGGTCTGTCTGTCTGTTTGTCTGTCCGTCAGTGTCTGTCTGTCTGCCTGGCCGTCGGTGTCTGTCTGTCTGCCTGTCCATCGGTATCTGTCTGTCTGCCTGTCCATCGGTGTCTGTCTGTCTGCCTGTCCAACGGTGTCTGTCTGTCCTTTGGTGTCTGTCTGTCTCGCTGTCCGTCGGTGTCTGTCTGTCTGCCTGTTCGTCGGTGTCCGTCTGTATGCCTGTCCAACGGTGTCTGTCTGTCCGTCGGTGTCTATCTGTCTGCCTGTTCGTCGGTGCCTGTCTGTCTGTCAGTGTCTGTCTGTCTGTCAGTGTCTGTCTGTCTGCCTGTCCGTCGGTGTCTGTTTGTCTTGCTGTCTGTCTGTGTCTGCCTGTCCGTCGTTGTCTGTCTGTTCGTCGGAGTCTGTCTGTCTGTCTGTATCTGTCTGTCCGTCGGTGACTATCTGTCCGTATGTCTTTCCGTCGGTGTCTGTCTGTCTGTCTGCCTCTCCATCGGTGTATGTCTGTCTGCATGTCCAATGGTGTCTGTCTGTCCGTCGGTGTTTATCTGTCTGCCTGACCGTCGGCGTCTGTCTGTCTGTTCGTCGGTGTCTGTCTGTCCGCCGGTGTCTGTCTGTCTGCCTGTCCGTCGGTGCCTGTCTGTCTGTCAGTGTCTGTCTGTCTGCCTGTCCGTCGGTCCGTCGTTGCCTGTCTGTCAGTCGATGTTTGTTTGTCTGTCTATCCGTCGGTGTCTGTCTGTCTGTCTGTTCGTGGGTGTCTTTCTCTCTGTCTGTCTGTCCGTCGGTGTGGGTCTGTCTGCCTGTCCAACGGTGTCTGTCTGTCCGTCGCTGTCTGTCTGTCTGGCTGTCCGTCGGTGACTGTCTGTGTGACTGTCGGTGACTGTCTGTGTGTCTGTTCGTCGGTGTCAGTCTGTCTGCCTGTCCGTCGGTGCCTGTCTGTCCGTCGGTGTCTGTTTGTCTGTCTCTCCGTCGGTGTCCGTCTGTCTGTCTGTTCGTCGGTGTCTGTCTATCTGTCGGTGTCTGTCTGTCTGACTGTCCGCCAGTGTCTGTCTGTCTGTCTGTCCGACGGTGTCTTTCTGCCTGCCTGTCCGTCGGTGTCTGTCTGTCTGCCTGTACAACGGTGTCTGTCTGTCCGCCGGGTCTCTATCTGTCAGGCTGTCAGTCGGTGTCTGTTTGACTGGCTGTCTGTCCGGGTCTGCCTGTCCGTCGTTGCCTGTCTGTCCGTCGGTGTCTGTTTGTCTGTCTGTCCGTCGGTGCCTGTTTGTCTGTCTGTCCGTCGGTGTCTGTCTGTCTGTTAGTGTTTGTCTGTCTGCCTGACCGTCGGAGGCTGTGTGTCTTGCTGTCCGTTTGTGTCTGCCTGTCCGTCGTTGCGTGTCTGTCAGTCGATGTTTGTTTGTCTGTCTCTCCGTCGGTGATTGTCTGTCTGTCTGTTCGTGGGTGTCTTTCTCTCTGTCTGTCTGTCCGTCGGTGTGGGTCTGTCTGCCTGTCCAACGGTGTCTGTCTGTCCGTCGCTGTCTGTCTGTCTGGCTGTCCGTCGGTGTGTGTATTTCCGTCGGTGTCTATCCGTCTGCCTGACCGTCGGAGCCTGTCTGTCTGACTGTCGGTGTCTGTCTGTGTGTCTGTTCGTCGGTGTCAGTCTGTCTGCCTGTCCGTCGTTGCCTGTCTGTCCGTCGGTGTCTGTTTGTTTGTCTGTCCGTCGGTGTCTGTCTGTCGGTCAGTGTCTGTCTGTCTGCCTGACCGTCGGAGTCTGTGTGTCTTGCTGTCCGTCTGTCTGCATGATCGTCGGAGTCTGTGTGTCTTGCTGTCCGTCTGTGTCTGCCTGTCCGTCGTTGCCTGTCTGTCAGTCGGTGTCTGTCTGTCAGTGTCTGTCTGTCTGCCTGTCCGTCGGTGTCTGTTTGTCTTTCTGTCTGTCTGTGTCTGCCTGTCCGTCGTTGTCTGTCTGTTCGTCGGAGTCTGTCTGTCCGTCTGTATCTCTCTGTCCGTCGGTGACGATCTGTCCGTCTGTCTGTCCGGCGGTGTCTGTCTGTCTGTCTGCATCTTCATCGGTGTCTGTCTGTCTGCATGTCCAATGGTGGCTGTCTGATTGTCGGTGTTTATCTGTCTGCCTGACCGTCGGCGTCTGTCTGTCTGTTCGTCGGTGTCTGTCTGTCCGCCGGTGTCTGTCTGTCTGCCTGTCCGTCGGCATCTGTATGTCTGCCTGTCCGTCGGTGCCTGTTTGTCTGTCAGTGTCTGTCTGTCTGCCTGTCCGTCGGTGTCTGTCTGTCCGTCGGTGTCTGACTGTTTATCTGTCCTTCGGGGTCTGTCTGTTAGCCTGTCCGTCGGTGCCTATCTGTCCATCGGTGTCTGCCTGTCCATCGGTGTCTGTCTGTCCGTCGGTGTCTGTTTGTCTGTCTCTCCGTCGGTGTCTGTCTGTCTGTTCGTCGGAATCTGTCTATCCGTCGGTGTCTGCCTGTCCATCGGTGTCTGTCTGTCCGTCGGTGTCTGTTTGTCTGTCTCTCCGTCGGTGTCTGTCTGTCTGTTCGTCGGAATCTGTCTGTCCGTCGGTATCTGTCTGTCCGTCGGTGACTGTCTGTCCGTCTGTCTGTCCGTCGGGGTTTATCTGTCTGCCTGACCGTCGGCGTCTTTCTGTCTGTTCGTCGGTGTCTGTCTGTCCGCCGGTGTCTGTCTGTCTGCCTGTCCGTCGGGGTCTGTATGTCTGCCTGTCCAACGGTGTCTGTCTGTCCTTCGGTGTCTATCTGTCTGACTGTCCGTCGGTGTCTGTTTGTCTGCCTATCCCGGCGGTGTCTGTCTGTCTGTCAGTGTCTGTCTGTCTGCCTGACCGTCGGAGGCTGTGTGTCTTGCTGTCCGTCTGTGTCTGCCTGTCCGTCGTTGCCTGTCTCTCAGTCGGTGTTTGTTTGTCTGTCTGTCCGTCGGTGTCAATCTGTCTGCCTGTCCAACGGTGTCTGTCTGTCCTTCGGTGTCTGTCTCTCTCGCTGTCCGTCGGTGTCTGTCTGTCTGCCTGTACGTCGGTGTCCGTCTGTCTGCCTGTCCAACGGTGTCTGTCTGTCTGCCTGTCCATCGGTGTCTGTCTGCCCGTCGGTGTCTATCTGTCTGACTGTCCGTCGGTGTCTGTTTGACTGGCTGTCTGTCCGTGTCTGCCTGTCCGTCGTTGCCTGTCTGTCCGACGGTGTCTGTTTGTCTGTCTGTCCGTCGGTGTCTGTCTCTCCGTAGGTGTCTGTCAGTCTGTTCGTCGATGTCTGTCTGTCCGTCGGTGTCTGTTTGTCTGTCTCTCCGTCGGTGTCTGTCTGTCTGCCTGTCCGTCGGTGTCTGTTTGTCTGCCTGTCCGTCGGTGTCTGTCTGTCTGTCAGTGTCTGTCTGTCTGCCTGACCGTCGGAGGCTGTGTGTCTTGCTGTCCGTCTGTGTCTGCCTGTCCGTCGTTGCCTGTCTCTCAGTCGGTGTTTGTTTGTCTGCCTGTCCAACGGTGTCTGTCTGTCTGCCTGTCCGTCGGTGTCTGTCTGTCCGTCGGTGTCTATCTGTCTGACTGTCCGTCGGTGTTTGTTTGTCTGGCTGTCTGTCCGTGTCTGCCTGTCCGTCGTTGCCTGTCTATTCGTCGGTGTATGTCTGTCGGCTGGTGTCTGTGTGTCTTCCTGTCCGTGGGGGCTGTCTGTCTGTCTGTTCGACGGTGAATGTCTGTCCGCCGGTGTCTGTCTGTCTGCCTGTCCGTAAGGGACTGTCTGTCTGCCTGTCCTTCGATGCCTGTCTATCCGTCGGTGTCTGTTTGTCTGTCTCTCCGTCGGTGTCTGTCTGTCTGGTTGGTGTGTGTCTGTTTGTTCATCCGTCGGCGTGTGTTTGTCTGTCTGTCCGTCGGTGTCTGTCTGTCTGCCTGTACGTCGTGGCTGTCTCTCTGTCTGTCTGTCCATCGGTGTATGTCTGTCTGCCTGTCCAACGGTGTCTGTCTGACCGTCGCTGTCTGTCTGTCTGGCTGTCCGTCGGTGTATGTATTTCCGTCGGTGTCTATCTGTCTACCTGACCGCCGGCGTCTGTCTGTCTGTCTGTCGGTATCTGTCTGTGTGTCTGTTAGTCGGTGTCTGTCTGTCTGCCTGTCCGTCGGTGTCTGTCTGTCTAACCTGTCCATCGGTGTCTGTCTGTCCGTCGGTGTCTGTTTGTCTGTTTCTCCGTCGGTGTCTGTCTGTGTGCCTGTCAGTCGGGGACTGTCTGTCTGCCTGTCCGTCGGTGCCTGTCTGTCCGTCGGTGTCTGTTTGTCTGTCTGTCCGTCGGTGTCTGTCTGTCTGTCTGTTCGACGATGTCTATATGTCTGCCTGTCCGTCGGTGACTATCTGTCCGTCGGTGTCTGTCTGTCAGTCGGTGTCTGACTGCCCGTCGGTGTCTGTCTGTCCGGCGGTGTCGGTATCTGCCTGTCTGCCTGTCAGTCGGTGTCGGTATCTGTCTGTCTGTCTGTCGGTGTCTGCCTGTCCATCGGTGTCTATCTGTCTGCCAGTCCGTCGGTGTCAGTCTGTTTGCCTGTCCATCGGTGTATGTCTGTCCGTCGGTGTCTGTCTGTCCATCGGTGTCTGTCTGTCTGTCTGTGTCTGACTGCCCGTCGGTGTCTGGCTGTCCGTCGGTGTCTATCTGTCCGTCTGACTGTCCATCGGTGTCTGTCTGTCAAACCTGTCCATCGGTTTATGTCTGCCCGTCGGTGTCTGGCTGTCCGTCGGTGTCTATCTGTCCGTCTGTCTGTCCATCGGTGTCTGTCTGTCTAACCTGTCCATCGGTTTCTGTCTGTCCATCGGTGTCTGTTTGTCTGTTTCTCCGTCGGTGTCTGTCTGTCTGCCTGTCAGTCGGGGACTGTCTGTCTGCCTGTCCGTCGATGCCTGTCTGTCCGTCGGTGTCTGTTTGTCTGTCTCTCCGTCGGTGTCTGTCTGGCTGTTCGTCGGTGTCTGTCTGTCCGTCGGTGTCTGTCTGTCTGCCTGTCCGTCGGTGTCTGTCTGCCTGCCTGTACGACGGTGTCTTTCTGTCTGCCTGTCCATCGGTGTCTGTCTGTCCGTCGGTGTCTGTTGGTCTGTCTCTCAGTCGGTGTCTCTCTGTCTGTCCGTCGGTGTCAGGCTGTCCGTCGGTGACTATCTGTCCGTCGGTGTCTGTCTGTCCGCCGGTGTCTGTCTCTCAGTCGGTATCTGACTGCCCGTCGGTGTCTGTCTGTCCGTCGGTGTCTGTCTGTCTGTCTGTCTGTCTGTCGGTGTCTTCCTGCCCATCGATATCTGTCTGTCTGCCAGTCCGACGGTGTCAGTCTGTCTGCCTATCCATCGGTGCCTGTCTCTCCGTCGGTGTATGTCTGTCTGTCTGTTCGTCGGTGTATGTCTGTCTGTCTGTTCGTCGGTGTCTGTCTGTTCGTCGGTGTCTGTCTGATCGTCCGTGTCTGTCTGTTCGTCGGTGTCTGTCTGGCTGACCTTCGGCGTCTGTTTGTCTGTCTCTCCCACGGTGTCTGTCTGTCTGTCTGTTCGTCTGTGTCTGTCTGCCCGTCGGTGGCTGTCTGTCAGGCTGTCAGTCGGGGTCTGTTTGTCTGGCTGTCTGTCCGGGTCTGCCTATCTGTCGTTGCCTGTCTGTCCGTCGGTGTCTGTCAGTCTGTCTATTCGTCGGTGTCTGTCTGTCCGCCGGTGTCTGTCTGTCTGCCTTTCCGGCGGGGTCTGTCTGTCCTCCGGTGTCTGTATGTCTGCCTGTCCGTCGGGGTTTGTCTGTCTGCCTGTCCGTCGATGTCCGTCTGTCTGCCTGTCCGTCGGTGTCTGTCTGTCTGCCGGTCCATCGGTGTCTGTCCGCCTGCCAGTCCATCGGTGTCTGTCTGTCTGCCAGTCCGTCGGTGTCAGTCTGTCTGCCTGTCCATCGGTGTCTGTCTGTCCGTCGGTGTCTGATTGTCTGTCAAACCATCGGTGTCTGTCTGTCTGTTCGTCGGTGTCTGTCTGTCCGTCGGTGTCTGTCTGTCCGTCGGTGACTATCTGTCCGTCTGACCGTCGGGGTCTGTATGTCTGCCTGTTCGTCGGTGCCTGTCTGTCCGTCGGTGTCTTTTTGTCTGTCTGTCTGTCGGTGTCTGTCACTCTGTCTGTTCTTCGGTGTCTGTCTGTCCGTCTGTGTCTGTCTGTCTGCCTGTCCAACGGTGTCTGTCAGTCGGTGTCTTTTTTTCTGACTGCCGTCGGTGTCTGTTTGTCTGGCTGTCCGTCTGTGTCTGCCTGTCCGTCGTTGCCTGTCTGTCAGTAGGTGTCTGTTTGTCTGTCTGTCCAACGGTGACTATCTGTCCTTCGGTGTCTGTCTGTCTCGCTGTCCGTCGGTGTCTGTCTGTCTGCCTGTCCGTCGGTGTCCGTCTGTCTGCCTGTCCAACGGTGTCTGTCTGTCTGCCTGTCCGTCGACGTCTGTCTGTCCGTCTGTGTCTATCTGTCTGCCTGTCCGTCCGTTTCTGCCTGTACGTCATTGCCTGTCTGTCCGTCGGTGTCTGTCTGTCTGTCTGTTCGTCGGTGTCTGTCTGTCCGCCGGTGTCTCTCTGTCTGCCTGTCCGTCGGGGTCTGTCTGTCTGCCTGTCCGTCGGTGTCTGTCTGTCTGCCGGTCCAACGGTGTCTGCCTGTCCATTGGTGTCTGTCTGTCTGCCTAATGTCGGCGTCTGTCTGTCATTCCGTCGGTGTCTGTCTGTCTGCCTGTCCAACGGTGTCTTTCTGTCTGCCTGACCGTCGGCGTCTGTCTGCCTGTCCGTCGGTGTCTGTCGGTGTCTGTCTGTCTGCCTGCCCGTCGGTGTCTGTCTGTCTAGCTGTCTGTCCGGGTCTGCCTGTCTGTCGTTGCCTGTCTGTCCGCCGCTGTCTAACTGTCTGCCTGACTGTCGGCGTCTGTCTGCCTGTCCGTCGGTGTCTGTCTGTCTGCCTGTCCGTCGGTGTCAGTCTGTCTGCCTGTCCATCGGTGTCTGTCTGTCCGTCGGTGTCTGTTTGTCTGTCTCTCCGTCGGTGTCTGTCTGTCTGTTCGTCGGTGTCTGTCTGTCCGTCGGTGTCTGTCTGTCCGTCGGTGTCTATCTGTCGGTCCGTCGGTGTCTGTCTGTCTGCCTGCCTGTCCGTCGGTGTCAGTATCTGTCTGTCTGTCCGTCGGTGTCTGTCTGTTTATCTGTCCTTCGGGGTCTGTCTGTCGGTGCCTGTCTGTCCGTCGGTGTCTGTTTGTCTGTCTGTCTGTCTGTTAGTGTTTGTCTGTCTGCCTGTCCGTCGGTGTCTGTTTGTCTCGCTGTCTGTCGTGTCTGCCTGTCTGTCGTTGTCTGTCTGTCCTTCGGTGTCTGTATGTCTGGCTGTCCGTCGGTGTCTGTCTGTCTGCCTGTCCGTCGGTGTCCATCTGTCTGCCTGTCCAACGGTGTCTGTCTGTCTGCCTAATGTCGGCGTCTGTCTGTCATTCCGTCGGTGTCTGTCTGTCTGCCTGTCCAACGGTGTCTTTCTGTCTGCCTGACCGTCGGCGTCTGTCTGCCTGTCCGTCGGTGTCTGTCGGTGTCTGTCTGTCTGCCTGCCCGTCGGTGTCTGTCTGTCTAGCTGTCTGTCCGGGTCTGCCTGTCCGTCGTTGCCTGTCTGTCCGCCGCTGTCTAACTGTCTGCCTGACTGTCGGCGTCTGTCTGCCTGTCCGTCGGTGTCTGTCTGTCTGCCTGTCCGTCGGTGTCAGTCTGTCTGCCTGTCCATCGGTGTCTGTCTGTCCGTCGGTGTCTGTTTGTCTGTCTCTCCGTCGGTGTCTGTCTGTCTGTTCGTCGGTGTCTGTCTGTCCGTCGGTGTCTGTCTGTCCGTCGGTGTCTATCTGTCGGTCCGTCGGTGTCTGTCTGTCTGCCTGCCTGTCCGTCGGTGTCAGTATCTGTCTGTCTGTCCGTCGGTGTCTGTCTGTTTATCTGTCCTTCGGGGTCTGTCTGTCGGTGCCTGTCTGTCCGTCGGTGTCTGTTTGTCTGTCTGTCTGTCTGTTAGTGTTTGTCTGTCTGCCTGTCCGTCGGTGTCTGTTTGTCTCGCTGTCTGTCGTGTCTGCCTGTCTGTCGTTGTCTGTCTGTCCTTCGGTGTCTGTATGTCTGGCTGTCCGTCGGTGTCTGTCTGTCTGCCTGTCCGTCGGTGTCCATCTGTCTGCCTGTCCAACGGTGTCTGTCTGTCTGCCTGTACGTCGGTGTCTGTCTGTCTGCCGGTCCAACGGTGTCTGTCTGTCCGTCGGTGTCTGTCTGTCTGTCTGCCTGTCGGTCAATGTCGGTATCTGTCTGTCTGTCCGTCCGTGCCTGTCTCTCCGTCGCTGTCTGTATGTCTGGCTGTCCGTCGGTGTCAGTCTGTCTGCCTGTCCGTCGGTGTCCGTCTGTCTGCCTGTCCAACGGTGTCTGTCTGTCTGCCTGTTCGTCGGTGTCTGTCTGTCTGCCGGTCCAACGGTGTCTGTCTGTCCGTCGGTGTCTGTCTGTCTGTCTGCCTGTCCGTCCGTGTCGGTATCTGTCTGTCTGTCTGTCGGTGTCTGCCTGTCCATCGGTGTCTGTCTGTCTGCCTGAATGTCGTCGGTGTCTGTGTGTCCGTCGGTGTCTGTCTGTCTGTCTGCCTGTCCGTCAATGTCGGTATCTGTCTGTCTGTCTGTCGGTGTCTGCCTGTCCATCGGTGTCTGTCTGTCTGCCAGTCCGTCGGTGTCAGTCTGTCCGTCGGTGACTATCTGTCCCTCTGTCTGTCCGCCGGTGTCTATCTGTCTGCCTGTCCGTCCGTTTCTGCCTGTACGTCATTGCCTGTCTGTCCGTCGGTGTCTGTCTGTCTGTCTGTTCGTCGGTGTCTGTCTGTCCGCCGGTGTCTGTCTGTCTGCCTGTCCGTCGGGGTCTGTCTGTCTGCCTGTCCGTCGGTGTCTGTCTGTCTGCCGGTCCAACGGTGTCTGCCTGTCCATTGGTGTCTGTCTGTCTGCCTAATGTCGGCGTCTGTCTGTCATTCCGTCGGTGTCTGTCTGTCTGCCTGTCCGACGGTGTCTTTCTGTCTGCCTGACCGTCGGCGTCTGTCTGCCTGTCCGTCGGTGTCTGTCGGTGTCTGTCTGTCTGCCTGTCCGTCGGTGTCTGTCTGTCTAGCTGTCTGTCCGGGTCTGCCTGTCCGTCGTTGCCTGTCTGTCCGCCGCTGTCTAACTGTCTGCCTGACTGTCGGCGTCTGTCTGCCTGTCCGTCGGTGTCTGTCTGTCTGCCTGTCCGTCGGTGTCAGTCTGTCTGCCTGTCCATCGGTGTCTGTCTGTCCGTCGGTGTCTGTTTGTCTGTCTCTCCGTCGGTGTCTGTCTGTCTGTTCGTCGGTGTCTGTCTGTCCGTCGGTGTCTGTCTGTCCGTCGGAGTCTATCTGTCGGTCCGTCGGTGTCTGTCTGTCTGCCTGCCTGTCCGTCGGTGTCAGTATCTGTCTGTCTGTCCGTCGGTGTCTGTCTGTTTATCTGTCCTTCGGGGTCTGTCTGTCGGTGCCTGTCTGTCCGTCGGTGTCTGTTTGTCTGTCTGTCTGTCTGTTAGTGTTTGTCTGTCTGCCTGTCCGTCGGTGTCTGTTTGTCTCGCTGTCTGTCGTGTCTGCCTGTCTGTCGTTGTCTGTCTGTCCTTCGGTGTCTGTATGTCTGGCTGTCCGTCGGTGTCTGTCTGTCTGCCTGTCCGTCGGTGTCCATCTGTCTGCCTGTCCAACGGTGTCTGTCTGTCTGCCTGTACGTCGGTGTCTGTCTGTCTGCCGGTCCAACGGTGTCTGTCTGTCCGTCGGTGTCTGTCTGTCTGTCTGCCTGTCGGTCAATGTCGGTATCTGTCTGTCTGTCCGTCCGTGCCTGTCTCTCCGTCGCTGTCTGTATGTCTGGCTGTCCGTCGGTGTCAGTCTGTCTGCCTGTCCGTCGGTGTCCGTCTGTCTGCCTGTCCAACGGTGTCTGTCTGTCTGCCTGTTCGTCGGTGTCTGTCTGTCTGCCGGTCCAACGGTGTCTGTCTGTCCGTCGGTGTCTGTCTGTCTGTCTGTCTGTCCGTCCGTGTCGGTATCTGTCTGTCTGTCTGTCGGTGTCTGCCTGTCCATTGGTGTCTGTCTGTCTGCCTGAATGTCGTCGGTGTCTGTGTGTCCGTCGGTGTCTGTCTGTCTGTCTGCCTGTCCGTCAATGTCGGTATCTGTCTGTCTGTCTGTCGGTGTCTGCCTGTCCATCGGTGTCTGTCTGTCTGCCAGTCCGTCGGTGTCAGTCTGTCCGTCGGTGACTATCTGTCCCTCTGTCTGTCCGCCGGTGTCTGTCTGTCTGCCTGTCCGTTGGTGCCTGCCTGTCCGTCGGTGTCTGTCTGTCTGTCTGTTCGTCGGTGTGTGTCTGTCCGTCGGTGTCTGTCTATCTGCTAGTCCGTCGGTGTCCGTCTGTCTGCCTGTCCAACGGTGTCTGTCTGTCCGTCGGTGTCTATCTGCTTGGCTGTTCGTCGGTGTCTGTCTGTCTGCCTTTCCGTCGGTGTATGTCTGTTTGTCTGTCAGTCGGGGACTGTCTGCCTGCCTGTCCGTCGGTGCCTGTCTCTCCGTCGGTGTCTGTTTGTCTGTCTGTCCATCGGTGTCTGTCTGTCTGCCTGTCCAACGGTGTCTTTCTGTCTGCCTGTCCGACGGTGTCTGTCTGTCTGCCTGTCCAACGGTGTATGTCTGTTCGACGATGTCTGTCTGTCTGTCTGTCCGTCGGTGTCTGTCTGTCTGCATGACCGTTGGCCTCTGTCTGTCTGTTCGTCGGTGTCTGTCTGTCCGCCGGTGTCTGTCTGTCTGCCTGTCCAACGGTGTCTTTCTGTCTGCCTGTCCGACGGTGTCTGTCTGTCTGCCTGTCCAACGGTGTCTGTCTGTCCGTCGGTGTCTGTCTGTCAGGCTGTCAGTCGGTGTCTGTCTGTCTGACTGTCCGCCAGTGTCTGTCTGTTTGTCTGTCCGACGGTGTCTTTCTGCCTGCCTGTCCGTCGGTGTCTGTCTGTCTGCCTGTCCAACGGTGTCTGTCTGTCCGTCGGTGTCTATCTGTCAAGCTGTCAGTCGGTGTCTTTTTGTCTGGCTGTCTGTCCGGGTCTGCCTGTCCGTCGTTGCCTGTCTGTCCGTCGGTGCCTTTCAGTCTGTCTATTCGTCGGTGTCTGTCTGTCCGCCGGTGTCTGTCTGTCTGCCTGTCCGTCGGGGTCTGTCTGTCTGCCTGTCCGTAGGTGCCTGTCTGTTCGTCGGTGTCTGTTTGTCTGTCTCTCCGTCAGTGTCTGTCTGTCTGTCTGTTCGTCGGTGTCTGTCTTTCGGTCGGTGTCTGTCTGTCTGTCGTTGTCTGACTGTCCGCCAATGTCTGTCTGTCTGCCTGTTCAACGGTGTCTGTCTGTCCGTCGCTGTCTGTCAGTCTGGCTGTCCGTCGGTGTATGTATTTCCGTCGGTGTCTATCTGTCTGCCAGACCGTCGGCGTCTGTCTGTCTGTCTGTCGGTGTCTGTCTGTCTGTCTGTTCGACGGTGTCTGTCTGTCTGCCTGTCCGTCGGTGTCTGTCTGCCCGTCGGTGTCTGTCTGCCTGTCGTTGTCTGACTGCCCGTCGGTGTCTGTCTGTCCGTCGGTGTCTGTCTGTCTGTCTGCCTGTCCGTCGTTGCCTGTCTGTCTGTCGGTGTCTGTCAGTCTGCCTGTCCGTCGATGCCTGTCTGTCCGTCGGTGTCTGTTTGTCTGTCTCTCCGTCGGTGTCTGTCTGTCTGTCTGTTCGTCGGTGCCTGTCGGTCCGTCGGTGTCTGTCTGTCTGTTTGTCCGTCGGTGTCTGTCTGTCTGTCTGTTCGACGGTGTCTGTCTGTCTGCCTGTCCGTCGGTGTCTGTCTGTCCGTCGGTGTCTATCTGCCAGGCTGTCAGTCGGTGTCTGTTTGACTGTCTCTCCGTCGGTGTCTGTCTGTCAGGCTGTCAGTCGGTGTCTGTCTGTCTGACTGTCCGCCAGTGTCTGTCTGTTTGTCTGTCCGACGGTGTCTTTCTGTCTGCCTGTCCGTCGGTGTCTGTCTGACTGCCTGTCCAACGGTGTCTGTCTGTCCGTCGGTGTCTATCTGTCAAGCTGTCAGTCGGTGTCTTTTTGTCTGGCTGTCTGTCCGGGTCTGCCTGTCCGTCGTTGCCTGTCTGTCCGTCGGTGTCTGTCAGTCTGTCTATTCGTCGGTGTCTGTCTGTCCGCCGGTGTCTGTCTGTCTGCCTGTCCGTCGGGGTCTGTCTGTCTGCCTGTCCGTAGGTGCCTGTCTGTTCGTCGGTGTCTGTTTGTCTGTCTCTCCGTCAGTGTCTGTCTGTCTGTCTGTTCATCGGTGTCTGTCTTTCGGTCGGTGTCTGTCTGTCTGTCGTTGTCTGACTGTCCGCCAATGTCTGTCTGTCTGCCTGTTCAACGGTGTCTGTCTGTCCGTCGGTGTATGTATTTCCGTCGGTGTCTATCTGTCTGCCAGACCGTCGGCGTCTGTCTGTCTCTCTGTCGGTGTCTGTCTGTCTGTCTGTTCGACGGTGTCTGTCTGTCTGCCTGTCCGTCGGTGTCTGTCTGCCCGTCGGTGTCTGTCTGCCTGTCGTTGTCTGACTGCCCGTCGGTGTCTTTCTGTCCGTCGGTGTCTGTCTGTCTGTCCGCCTGTCCGTCGTTGCCTGTCTGTCTGTCGGTGTCTGTCAGTCTGCCTGTCCGTCGATGCCTGTCTGTCCGTCGGTGTCTGTTTGTCTGTCTCTCCGTCGGTGTCTGTCTGTCTGTCTGTTCGTCGGTGCCTGTCGGTCCGTCGGTGTCTGTCTGTCTGTTTGTCCGTCGGTGTCTGTCTGTCTGTCTGTTCGACGGTGTCTGTCTGTCTGCCTGTCCGTCGGTGTCTGTCTGTCAGTCGGTGTCCGACTGCCCGTCGGTGTCTGTCTGTCCGTCGGTGTCTGTCTGTCTGTCTGTCCATCGGCGTCTGTCTGTCCGTCGGTGTCTGTCTGTCCTTCGGTGTCTGTCTGTCAGTCGGTGTCTGTTTGTCTGTCTGTCCGTCGGTGTCTGTCTGTCTGCCTGTCCGTCGGTGTCTGTCTGTCCGTCGGTGTCTATCTGTCTGCCTGTCCGTCGGTGTCTGTTTGTCTGGCTGTCTGTCCGTGTCTGCCTGTCCGTCGTTGCCTGTCTGTCCGTCGGTTTCTGTTTGTCTGTCTGTCCATCGGTTTCTGTCTGTCTGTCAGTGTCCGTCTGTATCTGTCTGTCCGTCGGTGACTATCTGTCCGCCTGTCTGTCCGTCGGTGTCTGTCTGTCTGTCTGCCTCTTCATCGGTGTCTGTCTGTCTGCATGTCCAATGGTGTCTGTCTGTCCGTCGGTGTTTATCTGTCTGCCTGACCGTCGGCGTCTGTCTGTCTGTTCGTCGGTGTCTGTCCGTCCGCCGGTGTCTGTCTGTCTGCCTGTCCGTCGGCATCTGTATGTCTGCCTGTCCGTCGGTGCCTGTCTGTCTGTCAGTGTCTGTCTGTCTGCCTGTCCGTCGGTGTCTGTCTGTCCGTCGGGGTCTGTCTGTCCGTCGGTGTCTGTCTGTCCATCGGTGTCTGTCTGTTTATCTGTCCTTAGGGGTCTGTCTGTCTGCCTGTCCGTCGGTGCCTGTCTGTCCGTCGGTGTCTGCCTGTCCATCGGTGTCTGTCTGTCCGTCGGTGTCTGTTTGTCTGTCTCTCCGTCGGTGACTATCTGTCTGTCCGTCGGTGTCTGCCTGTCCATCGGTGTCTGTCTGTCCGTCGGTGTCTGTTTGTCTGTCTCTCCGTCGGTGTCTGTCTGTCTGTTCGTCGGAATCTGTCTGTCCGTCGGTATCTGTCTGTCCGTCGGTGACTATCTGTCCGTCTGTCTGTCCGTCGGTGTCTGTGTGTCTGCCTGACCGTCGGTGTATGCCTGTCCGTCGGTTTCTGTCTGTCTGCATGTCTAACGGTGTCTGTCTGTCCGTCGGTGTTTATCTGTCTGTCTGACCGTCGGCGTCTGTCCGTCGGTGTCTGTCTGTCTGTCTGTCCGCCGGTGTCGGTCTGTCTGCCTGTCCGTCGGGGTCTGTATGTCTGTCTGTCCAACGGTGTCTGTCTGTCCGTCGGTGTCTATCTGTCTGACTGTCCGTCGTTGTCTGTTTGTCTGGCTGTCTGTCCGGGTCTGCCTGTCCGTCGTTGCCTGTCTGTCCGTCGGTGTCTGTCAGTCTGTCTATTCGTCGGTGTCTGTCTGTCTGCCTGTACGTCGGTGTCCGTCTGTCTGCCTGTCCAACGGTGTCTGTCTGTCTTCCTGTCCGTCGGTGTCTGTCTGTCCGTCGGTGTCTATCTGTCTGACTGTCCGTCGGTGTCTGTTTGTCTGGCTGTCTGTCCGGGTCTGCCTGTCCGTCGTTGCCTGTCTGTCCGTCGGTGTCTGTCAGTCTGTCTATTCGTCGGTGTATGTCTGTCGACTGGTGTCTGTGTGTCTTCCTGTCCATGGGGGCTGTCTGTCTGCCTGTCCGTCGGTGTCTGTCTGTCCGTCGGTGTCAGTCTGTCTGGCTGTCCGTCGGTGTCTATTTGTCTGTCTGTCTGTCCGTCGGTGTGTGTTTGTCTGTCTGTCCGTCGGTGTCTGTCTGTCTGCCTGTACGTCGGTGTCTGTCTGTCTGCCTGTACGTCGGTGTCTGTCTGTCTGACTGTCCGTCGGCGTCTGCCTGTCTGCCTGTCCAACGGTGTCTGTCTGTCCGTCGGTGTCAGTCTGTCTGGCTGTCGTCGGTGTCTGTTTGACTTTCTGTCTGTCCGTCGGTGTGTGTTTGTTTGTCTGTCCGTCGGTGTCTGTCTGTCTGCCTGTCCGTCGGTGTCTGTCTGTCTGCCTGACCACGGTGTCTTTCTGTCTGTCTGTCCGTCGGTGACTGTCTGTCTGCCTGTCCAAAGGTGTCTGTCTGTCCGTCGGTGTCTATCTGTCAGGCTGTCATACGGTGTCTGTCTGTCTGGCTGTCTGTCCGGGTCTGCCTGTCCGTCGTTGCCTGTCTGTCCGTCGGTGTCTGTTTGTATGTCTCTCCGTCGGTGTCTGTCTGTCTGCCTGTCCGTCGGTGTCTGTCTGTCTGCCTGTCCGTCGGTGCCTGTCTGTCCGTCGGTGTCTGTTTGTATGTCTCTCCGTCGGTGTCTGTCTGTCTGTCTGTTCGTCGGTGTCTGTCTTTCTGTCGGTGTCTGTCTGTTTGATTGTGCGTCGGCGTCTGTCTGTCTGCCTGTCCAACGGTGTCTGTCTGTCTTCCTGTCCGTCGGTGTCTGTCTGTCCGTCGGTGTCTATCTGTCTGACTGTCCGTCGGTGTCTGTCTGTCCGTCGGTGTCTGTCTGTTTATCTGTCCTTCGGGGTCTGTCTGTCTGCCTGTCCGTCGGTGCCTGTCTGTCCGTCGGTGTCTGCCTGTCCATCGGTGTCTGTCTGTCCGTCGGTGTCTGTTTGTTTGTCTCTCCGTCGGTGACTGTCTGTCTGTTCGTCGGAATCTGTCTGTCCGTCGGTGTCTGCCTGTCCATCGGTGTCTGTCTGTCCGTCGGTGTCTGTTTGTTTGTCTGTCCGTCCGTGTCTGTCTGTCTGTCAGTGTCTGTCTGTCTGCCTGACCGTCGGAGTCTGTGTGTCTTGCTGTCCGTCTGTCTGCCTGACCGTCGGAGTCTGTGTGTCTTGCTGTCCGTCTGTGTCTGCCTGTCCGTCGTTGCCTGTCTGTCAGTCGGTGTCTGTTTGTCTGTCTGTCCATCGGTGTCTGTCTGTCTGCCTGTCCGTCGGTGTCTGTCTGTCCGTCGGTGTCTATCTGTCTGCCTGTCCGTCGGTGTCTGTTTGTCTGGCTGTCTGTCCGTGTCTGCCTGTCCGTCGTTGCCTGTCTGTCCGTCGGTGTCTGTTTGTCTGTCTGTCCATCGGTGTCTGTCTGTCTGTCAGTGTCTGTCTGTCTGCCTGTCCGTCGGTGTCTGTTTGTCTTTCTGTCTGTCTGTGTCTGCCTGTCCGTCGTTGTCTGTCTGTTCGTCGGAGTCTGTCTGTCCGTCTGTATCTGTCTGTCCGTCCGTGACTATCTGTCCGCCTGTCTGTCCGTCGGTGTCTGTCTGTCTGTCTGCCTCTTCATCGGTGTCTGTCTGTCTGCATGTCCAATGGTGTCTGTCTGTCCGTCGGTGTTTATCTGTCTGCCCTACCGTCGGCGTCTGTCTGTCTGTTCGTCGGTGTCTGTCCGTCCGCCGGTGTCTGTCTGTCTGCCTGTCCGTCGGCATCTGTATGTCTGCCTGTCCGTCGGTGCCTGTCTGTCTGTCAGTGTCTGTCTGTTTGCCTGTCCGTCGGTGTCTGTCTGTCCGTCGGTGTCTGTCTGTCCGTCGGTGTCTGTCTGTCCGTCGGTGTCTGTCTGTCCGTCGGTGTCTGTCTGTTTATCTGTCCTTCGGGGTCTGTCTGTCTGCCTGTCCGTCGGTGCCTGTCTGTCCGTCGGTGTCTGCCTGCCCATCGGTGTCTGTCTGTCCGTCGGTGTCTGTTTGTCTGTCTCTCCGTCGGTGACTGTCTGTCTGTTCGTCGGAATCTGTCTGTCCGTCGGTGTCTACCTGTCCATCGGTGTCTGTCTGTCCGTCGGTGTCTGTTTGTCTGTCTCTCCTTCGGTGTCTGTCTGTCTGTTCGTCGGAATCTGTCTGTCCGTCGGTATCTGTCTGTCCGTCGGTGACTATCTGTCCGTCTGTGTGTCCGTCGGTGTCTGTGTGTCTGCCTGACCGTCGGTGTATGCCTGTCCGTCGGTTTCTGTCTGTCTGCATGTCTAACGGTGTCTGTCTATCCGTCGGTGTTTATCTGTCTGTCTGACCGTCGGCGTCGGTCTGTCTGCCTGTCCGTCGGTGTCTGTCTGTCTGCCTGACCCACGGTGTCTTTCTGTCTGTCTGTCCGTCGGTGACTGTCTGTCTGCCTGTCCAAAGGTGTCTGTCTGTCCGTCGGTGTCTATCTGTCAGGCTGTCATACGGTGTCTGTCTGTCTGGCTGTCTGTCCGGGTCTGCCTGTCCGTCGTTGCCTGTCTATCCGTCGGTGTCTGTCAGTCTGTCTATTCGTCGGTGTATGTCTGTCCGCTGGTGTCTGTATGTCTGCCTGTCCGTCGGTGTCTGTCTGTCTGCCTGTCCGTCGGTGCCTGTCTGTCCGTCGGTGTCTGTTTGTATGTCTCTCCGTCGGTGTCTGTCTGTCTGTCTGTTCGTCGGTGTCTGTCTTTCTGTCGGCGTCTGTCTGTTTGACTGTGCGTCGGCGTCTGTCTGTCTGCCTGTCCAACGGTGTCTGTCTGTCTTCCTGTCCGTCGGTGTCTGTCTGTCCGTCGGTGTCTATCTGTCTGACTGTCCGTCCGTGTCTGTCTGTTTATCTGTCCTTCGGGGTCTGTCTGTCTGCCTGTCCGTCGGTGCCTGTCTGTCCGTCGGTGTCTGCCTGTCCATCGGTGTCTGTCTGTCCGTCGGTGTCTGTTTGTCTGTCTCTCGGTCGGTGACTGTCTGTCTGTTCGTCGGAATCTGTCTGTCCGTCGGTGTCTGCCTGTCCATCGGTGTCTGTCTGTCCGTCGGTGTCTGTTTGTCTGTCTCTCCGTCGGTGTCTGTCTGTCTGTTCGTCGGAATCTGTCTGTCCGTCGGTATCTGTCTGTCCGTCGGTGACTATCTATCCGTCTGTCTGTCCGTCGGTGTCTGTGTGTCTGCCTGTCCGTCGGTGTCTGCCTGTCCGTCGGTTTCTGTCTGTCTGCATGTCTATCGGTGTCTGTCTGTCCGTCGGTGTTTATCCGTCTGCCTGACAGTCGGCGTCTGTCTGTCTGTTAGTCGGTGTCTGTCTGTCCGCCGGCGTCTGTCTGTCTGCCTGTCCGTCGGGGTCTGTATGTCTGCCTGTCCGTCGGTGCTTATCTGTCCGTCGGTGTCTGTTTGTCTGTCTGTCCGTCGGTGTCTGTCTGTCTGTCTGCCCGCCGGTGTCTGTCTGTCTGCCTGTCCGTCGGGGTCTGTATGTCTGCCTGTCCAACGGTGTCTGCCTGTCCGTCGGTGCCTGTCTGTCCGTCGGTGTCTGTTTGTCTGTCTCTCCGTAGGTGTCTGTCTGTCTGTCTGTTCGTCGGTGTCTGTCTGCCTGTCCGTCGGTGTCTGTCTGTCCGTTGGTGTCTGTCTGTCAGTCGGTGTCTGACTGCCCGTCGGAGTCTGTATGTACGTCGGTGTCTATCTGTCTGTCTGCCTGGCCGTCGGTGTCTCTCTGTCTGTCTGTCCATCGGTGTTTGTCTGTCTGCCTGCCCGTCGGTGTCTATCTTTCTGCCTGTCCAACGGTGTCTGTCTGTCCGTCGGTGTCGGTCTGTCTGGCTGTCCGTCGGTGTCTGTTTGTCCGGCGGTCTGTCCGTGTATGCCTGTCCGTCGTTGCCTGTCTGTCCGTCGGTGTCTGTTTGTCTGTCTGTCCGTCGGTGTCGGTCTGTCTAGCTGTCCGGCGGTGTCTGTTTGTCCGGCGGTCTGTCCGTGTCTGCCTGTCAGTCGTTGCCTGTTTGTCCGTCGGTGTCTGTTTGTCTATCTGTCCTTCGGTGTCTGTCTGTCTGTCTGTTCGTCTGTCCGTCAGTGTCTGTCTGTCTGCCTGGCCGTCGGTGTCTGTCGGTGTCTGCCTGTCCATCGGTGTCTGTCTGTCTTCCAGTTCGTCGGTGTCAGTCTGTCTGCCTGTTTATCGTTGTCTGTCTGTCCGTCGTTGTCTGTTTGTCAGTCTCTCCGTCGGTGTCTGTCTGTCTGTTTGTCGGTGTCTGTCTGTCCGTCGGTGTCTGTCTGTCCGTCGGTGACTATCTGTCCGTCGGTGACTATCTGTCCGTCGGTGCCTGTCTGTCTATCTGCCTGTCCGTCGGTGTCTGTCTGCCTGCATGTCCAACGGTGTCTGTCTGTCCGTCGGAATCTATCTGTCTGCCTGACCGTCGGCGTCTGTTTTTCTGTTCGTCGGTGTCTGTCTGTCCGCCAGTGTCTGACTGTCTGCCTGTCCGTCGGGGTCTGTCTGTCTGCCTGCCCGTCGGTGCCTGTTTGTCCGTCGATGTCTGTTTGTCTGTCTCTCCGTCGGTGCCTGTCTGTCTGTCTGTTCGTCGGTGTCTGTCTGTCCGTCGGTGTCTGTCTGTCTGCCTGTCCATCGGTGTCTGTCTGTCTGCCTGTCCAACGATGTCTTTCTGTCTGTCTGTCCGTCGGTGTCTGTCTATCTGCCTGTCCAACGGTGTGTGTCTGTCCGTCGGTGTCTATCTGTCTGGCGGACCGTCGGCGTCCGTCGGTGTCTATCTGTCTGGCTGTCCGTCGGTGTCTGTCTGTCCGTCGGTGTCTATCTGTCAGTCTGTCTGTCCGTCGGTGTCTGTCTGTCTGTCTGTTTTACATTGTCCGTCGGTATCTGTCTGTCCGTCGGTGTCTGTCTGTCCATCGGTCTCTATCTGCCTGTCTGTCTGCCTGTTCATCGGTGTCTGTCTGTCTGTCTCTCTGTCCGTCGGTGTCTGTCTGTCTGCCTGTCCGTCGGTGTCTGTCTGTCTGTCTCTCTGTCCGTCGGTGTCTGTCTGTCTGCCTCTCCGTCGGTGTCTGTCCGTCGGCCTGTGCAACGGTGTCTTTCTGTCTGCCTGTCCGTCGGTGTCTGTCTGTCTGCCTGTGCAACGGTGTCTGACTGTCCGTCGGTGTCTATCTGTCTGGCTCTCCGTCGGTGTCTGTTTGTCTGGCTGTCTGTCCGTATCTGCCTGTCCGTCATTACCTGTCCGTCCGTCGGTGTCTGTTTGCCTGTCTGTCCGTCGGTGTCTGGTGGTCTGTCTGTTCGACGGTGTCTGTCTGTCGGCCTGTCAGTCAATGTCTGACTGCCCGTCGGTGTCTGTCTGTCCGTCGGTGTCTAGCTGTCCGTCGGTCTGTCCGTCGGTGTCTGTCTGTCTGTCTGCCTGTCCGTCGGTATCCGTATCTGCCTGTCTGTCTGTCGGTGTCAGTCGGGGACTGCCTGTCTTCCTGTCCGTCGGTGCCTGTCTGTCCGTCGGTGTAAGTTTGTCTGTCTGTTCGTCGGTGTAAGTTTGTCTGTCTGTTCATCGGTGTCTGTCTGTCAGTCTGCCTGTCCGACGGTGTCGGTATCTGTCTGTCTGTCTGTGGGTGGCTGCCTGTCCATCGGTGTCTGTTTGTCTGTCTCTCAGTCGGTGTCTGTCTGTCAGTTCGTCCATGTCTGTCTGTCCGTCGGTGTCTGTCCGTCCGTCGGTGACTATCTGTCCGTCTGTCTTTCCGTCGGTGTCTGTCGGTCTATCTGCATGTCCGTCGGTGTCTGTCTGCCTGCCTGTCCAACGGTGTCTGTCTGTCCGTCGGTGTCGGTCTGTCTGGCTGTCCGTCGGTGTTTGTTTGGCTGTCTGTCTGTCCGTGTCTGCCTGTCCGTCGTAGCCTGTCTGTCCGTCGTTGCAAGTCTGTCCGTCGGTGTCTGTTTGTCTGTCTGTCCGTCGGTGTCTGTCTGTCTGTCTGTTTGTCTGTCCCTGTCTCTCTGTCTGTCTGTCTGTCTGTCTGTTTGCTTGTCCGTCGGCGTCTGTCTGTACGTCAGTGTCTGTTTGTCTGTCTCTCCGTCGGTGTCTGTCTGTCTGTCTGTTCGTCGGTGTCTGTCTGTCCGTCGGTGTCTGTCTGTCCGTTGGTGCCTATCTGTCCGTCTGTCTGTCCATCGGTGTCTGTCTGTATGTCTGCCTGTCCGTCGCTGTCGGTATCTGCCTGTCTGTCTGTCGGTGTCTGCCTGTCCATCGGTGTCTGTCTGTCTGCCAGTCCGTCGGTGTCAGTCTGTCTGCCTATCATCGTGTGTCTGTTTGTCCGTCGGTGTCTGTTTGTCTGACTCTCCGTCGGTGTCTGTCTCTCCGTCCGTGTCTGTCTGACTGTCTGTCCGTCGGTGTCTGTCTGTCCATCGGTGTCTGTCTGTCTGCCAGTTCGTCGGTGTCAGTCTGTCTGCCTACCATCGTGTGTCTGTCTGTCCGTCGGTGTCTGTTTGTCTGACTCTCCGTCGGTGTCTGTCTCTCCGTCCGTGTCTGTCTGACTGTCTGTCCGTCGGTGTCTATCTGTCCGTCTGTCTGTCCGTCGGTGTCTGTCTGTCTGTCTGCCTGTCCGTCGGTGTCGGTATCTGCCTGCCTGTCCGTCGGTGCCTGTCTGTCCGTCGGTGTCTGTTTGTCTGTCAGTCCGTCGGTGTCGGTCTGTCTGTCGGTGTCTGTTTGTCTGTCTCACCGTCGGCGTCTGTCTGTCTGTTCGTCGGTGTCTTTCTGTCTGCCTGTCCGTCGGAGTCAGTCTGTCTGCCTGTCAGTCGGGGACTGTCTGTCTGCCTGTCCGTCGGCATCTGTCTGTCTGTCTGTCGGTGTCTGTCTGTGTGTCTGTTCGTCGGTGTCTGTCTGTCTGCCTGCCCGTCGGTGTCTGTCTGTCTGCCTGTCCATCGGTGTCTGTCTGTCTGTCTGTCGGTGTCTGTTTGTCTGTCTGTCCGTCGGTGTCTGTCTGTCTGTCTGTTTGTCTGTCCCTGTCTCTCTGTCTGTCAGTGTCTGTTTGTCTGTCTCTCCGTCGGTGTCTGTCTGTCCGTTGGTGCCTATCTGTCCGTCTGTCTGTCCATCGGTGTCTGTCTGTCTGTCTGCCTGTCCCTCGCTGTCGGTATCTGCCTGTCTGTCTGTCGGTGTCTGCCTGTCCATCGGTGTCAGTCTGTCTGCCTACCATCGTGTGTCTGTCTGTCCGTCGGTGTCTGTTTGTCTGACTCTCCGTCGGTGTCTGTCTCTCCGTCCGTGTCTGTCTGACTGTCTGTCCGTCGGTGTCTATCTGTCCGTCTGTCTGTCCGTCGGTGTCTGTCTGTCTGTCTGCCTGTCCGTCGGTGTCGGTATCTGCCTGCCTGTCCGTCGGTGCCTGTCTGTCCGTCGGTGTCTGTTTGTCTGTCTGTCCGTCGGTGTCTGTCTGTCTGTCTGTTTGTCTGTCCCTGTCTCTCTGTCTGTCAGTGTCTGTTTGTCTGTCTCTCCGTCGGTGTCTGTCTGTCCGTTGGTGCCTATCTGTCCGTCTGTCTGTCCATCGGTGTCTGTCTGTCTGTCTGCCTGTCCCTCGCTGTCGGTATCTGCCTGTCTGTCTGTCGGTGTCTGCCTGTCCATCGGTGTCTGTCTGTCTGCCAGTCCGTCGGTGTCAGTCTGTCTGCCTATCATCGTGTGTCTGTTTGTCCGTCGGTGTCTGTTTGTCTGACTCTCCGTCGGTGTCTGTATCTCCGTCCGTGTCTTTCTGACTGTCTGTCCGTCGGTGTCAGTCTGTCCATCGGTGTCTGTCTGTCTGCCAGTTCGTCGGTGTCAGTCTGTCTGCCTACCATCGTGTGTCTGTCTGTCCGTCGGTGTCTGTTTGTCTGACTCTCCGTCGGTGTCTGTCTCTCCATCCGTGTCTGTCTGACTGTCTGTCCGTCGGTGTCTGTCTGTCTGTCGGTGTTTATCTGTCTGCCTGACCGTCGGCGTCTGTCTGTCTGCCTGTCCGTCGGTGTCTGTCTGTATGCCTGTCCGTCGATGTCTGTCTGTCTGTCTGCCTGTCCGTCGGTGTCGGTATCTGCCTGCCTGTCCGTCGGTGCCTGTCTGTCCGTCAGTGTCTGTTTGTCTGTCTGTCCGTCGGCGTCGGTCTATCTGTCGGTGTCTGTCTGTCTGTCGGTGTCTGTCTCTCTGTCGGTGTCTGACTTTCTGCCTGTTCGTCCGTGTCTGTCTGTCTGCCTGTACAACGGTGTCTGTCTGTCCGTCGGTGTCTATCTGTCCGTCTGTCTGTCCGTCGGTGTCTGTCTGTCTGTCTGCCTGTCCGTCGGTGTCGGTATCTGCCTGCCTGTCCGTCGGTGCCTGTCTGTCCGTCGGTGTCTGTTTGTCTGTCTGACCGTCGGTGTCTGTTTGTCTGTCTCACCGTCGGCGTCTGTCTGTCTGTTCGTCGGTGTCTTTCTGTCTGCCTGTTCGTCGGTTTCTGTCTGTCTGCCTGTCCAACGGTGTCTGTCTGTCCGTCGGAGTCAGTCTGTCTGCCTGTCAGTCGGGGACTGTCTGTCTGCCTGTCCGTCGGCGTCTGTCTGTCTGTCGGTCGGTGTCTGTCTGTGTGTCTGTTCGTCGGTGTCTGTCTGTCTGCCTGTCCGTCGGCGTCTGTCTGTCTGCCTGTCCATCGGTGTCTGTCTGTCTGTCTGTCGGTGTCTGTCTGTGTGTCTGTTAGTCGGTGTCTGTCTGTCTGCCTGTCCGTCGGCGTCTATCTGTCTGTCTGTCGGTGTCTGTCTGTGTGTCTGTTCGTCGGTGTCTGTCTGTCTGCCTGTCCGTCGCTGTCTGCCTGTCCGTGTGGTTGTCGGTGCCTGTCTCTCGGTCTGTCTGTCCGGCGGTGTCTGTTTGTCTGTCTCTCCGTCGGTGTCTGTCAGTCTGTTCGTCGGTGTCTGTCTGTCCGTCGGTGTCAGTCTGTCCGTCGGTGACTATCTGTCTGTTCGTCGGTGTCTGTATGTCCGCCGGTGTCCGTCTGTGTGCCTGTCCAACGGTGTCTGTCTGTCCGTCGGTGTCTATCTATCTGGCTGACCGTCGGCGTCTGTCTGTCTCTCCGTCGGTGTCTGTCTGACTGTTGGTATCTGTCGGTGTCTGTCTGTCTGCCTGTCAGTCGGTGTCTGTCTGTCTGTCCGTCGGTGTCTGTCTGTCTGCCTGAACGTCGGCGTCTGTCTTCCTGACCGTCGGCCTCTGTCTGCCTGTTCGTCGGTGTATATCTGTCCATCGGTGTCTGTTTGTCTGTCTCTACGTCGGTGTCTGTCAGTCTGTTCGTCGGTGTCTGTCTGTCCGTCGGTGTCTATCTGTCTGGCTGATCGTCGGCGTCTGTCTGTCTGTCCGACGGTGTCAGTCTGTCGGTCGGTGACTATCTGTCCGTCTGTATGTCCGTCGGTGTCCGTCTGTCTGTCTGCCTGTTCGTCGGCGTCTGTATGTCTGCCTATCCGTCGGTGTCTGTTTGTCTGTCGCTCCGTCGGTGTCTGTCTGTCTGTCTGTTCGTCGGTGTCTATCTGTCTGCTTGTCCGTCGGTGTCTGTCTGCCTGTCCAACGGTGTCTTTCTGTCTGCCTGTCCGTCGGAGTCTGTCTGTCTGCCTGTCCGTCGGTGCCTGTCTCTCTGTCTGCCTGTCCATCGGTGTCTGTCTGTCCGTCGGTGTCTGTCTGTCCGTCGGTGACTATCTGTCCGTCTGTCCGTCCGTCGGTGTCTGTCTGTCTGCTTGTCCGTCGGTGTATGTCTGTCTGCCTCTCCGTCGGTGCCTGTCTCTCTGTCTGCCTGTCCATCGGTGTGTGTCTGACCGTCGGTGCCTGTTTGTCTGTCTGTCGCTGTCTGCCTGTCCGTGTGGTTGTCGGTGCCTGTTTCTCTGTCTGTCTGTCCGTCGGTGTCTGTCAGTCTGCCTGAACATCCGCGTCTGTCTGTCGGTGTGTGTATGTCTATCTGTCTGTCGGTGTCTGTCTGCCTGTCCGTCGTTGCCTGTCTGTCAGTCGGCGTCTGTTTGTCTGTCTGTCTGTCGGTGTCTGTCTTCCTGTCCGTCGTTGCCTGTCTCTCTGTCTGCCTGTTCGTCGGTGTCTGTCTGTCCATCGGTGTCTGTTTGTCTGTCTCTACGTCGGTGTCTGTCAGTCTGTTCGTCGGTGTCTGTCTCTCCGTCGGTGTCAGTCTGTCCGTCGGTGACTATCTGTCCGTCTGTCTGTCCGTCGGTGTCTGTCTGTCTGTCTGCCTGTTCGTCGGGGTCTGTATGTCTGCCTGTCCGTCGGTGCCTGTCTGTCCGTCGGTGTCTGTTTGTCTGTCTCTCCGTCGGTGTCTGTCTGTCTGTTCGTCGGTGTCTGTCTGTTCGTCGGTGTCTATCTGTCTGCTTGTCCGTCGGTGTCTGTCTGCATGTCCAATGGTTTCTTTCTCTCTGCCTGTCCGTCGGTGTCTGTCTGTCTGCCTGTCTAACGGTGTCTGTCTGTATGCCTGTCCAACGGTGTCTGTCTGTCCGTCGGTGTCTATCTGTCTGGCTGACCGTCGGCGTCTGTCTGTCTGTCCGACGGTGTCAGTCTGTCCGTCGATGACTATCTGTCCGTCTGTCTGTCCGTCGGTGTCTGTCTGTCTGTCTGTCGGTGTCTGTTTGTCTGTCTGTCCGTCGGTGTCTGTCTGTCTGTCTGTTTGTCTGTCCCTGTCTCTCTGTCTGTCAGTGTCTGTTTGTCTGTCTCTCCGTCGGTGTCTGTCTGTCCGTTGGTGCCTATCTGTCCGTCTGTCTGTCCATCGGTGTCTGTCTGTCTGTCTGCCTGTCCCTCGCTGTCGGTATCTGCCTGTCTGTCTGTCGGTGTCTGCCTGTCCGTCGGTGTCTGTCTGTCTGCCAGTCCGTCGGTGTCAGTCTGTCTGCCTATCATCGTGTGTCTGTTTGTCCGTCGGTGTCTGTTTGTCTGACTCTCCGTCGGTGTCTGTATCTCCGTCCGTGTCTTTCTGACTGTCTGTCCGTCGGTGTCAGTCTGTCCATCGGTGTCTGTCTGTCTGCCAGTTCGTCGCTGTCAGTCTGTCTGCCTACCATCGTGTGTCTGTCTGTCCGTCGGTGTCTGTTTGTCTGACTCTCCGTCGGTGTCTGTCTCTCCATCCGTGTCTGTCTGACTGTCTGTCCGTCGGTGTCTGTCTGTCTGTCGGTGTTTATCTGTCTGCCTGACCGTCGGCGTCTGTCTGTCTGCCTGTCCGTCGGTGTCTGTCTGTATGCCAGTCCAACGGTGTCTGTCTGTCCGTCGGTGTCTATCTGTCCGTCGGTGTCTGTCTGTCTGTCTGCCTGTCCGTCGGTGTCAGTATCTGCCTGCCTGTCCGTCGGTGCCTGTCTGTCCGTCGGTGTCTGTTTGTCGGTCTGTTCATCGGTGTCGGTCTATCTGTCGGTGTCTGTCTGTCTGTCGGTGTCTGTCTCTCTGTCGGTGTCTGACTTTCTGCCTGTTCGTCCGTGTCTGTCTGTCTGCCTGTACAACGGTGTCTGTCTGTCCGTCGGTGTCTATCTGTCCGTCGGTGTCTGTCTGTCTGTCTGCCTGTCCGTCGGTGTCGGTATCTGCCTACCTGTCCGTCGGTGCCTGTCTGTCCGTCGGTGTCTGTTTGTCGGTCTGTTCGTCGGTGTCGGTCTATCTGTCGGTGTCTGTCTGTCTGTCGGTGTCTGTCTCTCTGTCGGTGTCTGACTTTCTGCCTGTTCGTCCGTGTCTGTCTGTCTGCCTGTACAACGGTGTCTGTCTGTCCGTCGGTGTCTATCTGTCCGTCTGTCTGTCCGTCGGTGTCTGTCTGTCTGTCTGCCTGTCCGTCGGTGTCGGTATCTGCCTGCCTGTCCGTCGGTGCCTGTCTGTCCGTCGGTGTCTGTTTGTCTGTCTGACCGTCGGTGTCTGTTTGTCTGTCTCACCGTCGGCGTCTGTCTGTCTGTTCGTCGGTGTCTTTCTGTCTGCCTGTCCGTCGGTTTCTGTCTGTCTGCCTGTCCAACGGTGTCTGTCTGTCCGTCGGAGTCAGTCTGTCTGCCTGTCAGTCGGGGACTGTCTGTCTGCCTGTCCGTCGGCGTCTGTCTGTCTGTCGGTCGGTGTCTGTCTGTGTGTCTGTTCGTCGGTGTCTGTCTGTCTGCCTGTCCGTCGGTGTCTGTCTGTCTGCCTGTCCATCGGTGTCTGTCTGTCTGTCTGTCGGTGTCTGTCTGTGTGTCTGTTAGTCGGTGTCTGTCTGTCTGCCTGTCCGTCGGTGTCTGCCTGTCAGTCGGGGACTGTCTGTCTGCCTGTCCGTCGGCGTCTATCTGTCTGTCTGTCGGTGTCTGTCTGTGTGTCTGTTCGTCGGTGTCTGTCTGTCTGCCTGTCCGTCGCTGTCTGCCTGTCCGTGTGGTTGTCGGTGCCTGTCTCTCGGTCTGTCTGTCCGGCGGTGTCTGTTTGTCTGTCTCTCCGTCGGTGTCTGTCAGTCTGTTCGTCGGTGTCTGTCTGTCCGTCGGTGTCAGTCTGTCCGTCGGTGACTATCTGTCTGTTCGTCGGTGTCTGTATGTCCGCCGGTGTCCGTCTGTGTGCCTGTCCAACGGTGTCTGTCTGTCCGTCGGTGTCTATCTATCTGGCTGACCGTCGGCGTCTGTCTGTCTCTCCGTCGGTGTCTGTCTGACTGTTGGTGTCTGTCGGTGTCTGTCTGTCTGCCTGTCAGTCGGTGTCTGTCTGTCTGTCCGTCGGTGTCTGTCTGTCTGGCTGATCGTCGGCGTCTGTCTGTCTGTCCGACGGTGTCAGTCTGTCCGTCGGTGACTATCTGTCCGTCTGTATGTCCGTCGGTGTCTGTCTGTCTGTCTGCCTGTTCGTCGGCGTCTGTATGTCTGCCTATCCGTCGGTGTCTGTTTGTCTGTCGCTCCGTCGGTGTCTGTCTGTCTGTCTGTTCGTCGGTGTCTATCTGTCTGCTTGTCCGTCGGTGTCTGTCTGCCTGTCCAACGGTGTCTTTCTGTCTGCCTGTCCGTCGGAGTCTGTCTGTCTGCCTGTCCGTCGGTGCCTGTCTCTCTGTCTGCCTGTCCATCGGTGTCTGTCTGTCCGTCGGTGTCTGTCTGTCCGTCGGTGACTATCTGTCCGTCTGTCCGTCCGTCGGTGTCTGTCTGTCTGCCTGTCCGTCTGCCTCTCCGTCGGTGCCTGTCTCTCTGTCTGCCTGTCCATCGGTGTGTGTCTGACCGTCGGTGCCTGTTTCTCTGTCTGTCTGTCCGTCGGTGTCTGTCAGTCTGCCTGAACATCCGCGTCTGTCTGTCGGTGTGTGTATGTCTATCTGTCTGTCGGTGTCTGTCTGCCTGTCCGTCGTTGCCTGTCTGTCAGTCGGCGTCTGTTTGTCTGTCTGTCTGTCGGTGTCTGTCTGTCTGCCTGTCCGTCGTTGCCTGTCTCTCTGTCTGCCTGTCTCTCTGTCTGCCTGTTCGTCGGTGTCTGTCTATCCATCGGTGTCTGTTTGTCTGTCTCTACGTCGGTGTCTGTCAGTCTGTTCGTCGGTGTCTGTCTGTCCGTCGGTGTCAGTCTGTCCGTCGGTGACTATCTGTCCGTCTGTCTGTCCGTCGGTGTCTGTCTGTCTGTCTGCCTGTTCGTCGGGGTCTTTATGTCTGCCTGTCCGTCGGTGCCTGTCTGTCCGTCGGTGTCTGTTTGTCTGTCTCTCCGTCGGTGTCTGTCTGTCTGTTCGTCGGTGTCTGTCTGTTCGTCGGTGTCTATCTGTCTGCTTGTCCGTCGGTGTCTGTCTGCATGTCCAATGGTTTCTTTCTCTCTGCCTGTCCGTCGGTGTCTGTCTGTCTGCCTGTCTAACGGTGTCTGTCTGTATGCCTGTCCAACGGTGTCTGTCTGTCCGTCGGTGTCTATCTGTCTGGCTGACCGTCGGCGTCTGTCTGTCTGTCCGACGGTGTCAGTCTGTCCGTCGATGACTATCTGTCCGTCTGTCTGTCCGTCGGTGTCTGTCTGTCTGTCTGCCTGTTCGTCGGGGTCTATATGTCTGCCTGTCCGTCGGTGTCTGTCTGTCTGTCTGCCTGTTCGTCGGGGTCTATATGTCTGCCTGTCCGTCGGTGCCTGTCTGTCCGTCGGTGTCTGTTTGTCTGTCTCTCCGTCGGTGTCTGTCTGTCTGTCTGTTCGTCGGTGTCTATCTGTCTGCTTGTCCGTCGGTGTCTGTCTGCCTGTCCGTCGGTGCCTGTCTGTCCGTCGGTGTCTGTTTGTCTGTCTCTCCGTCGGTGTCTGTCTGTCTGTTCGTCGGTGTCTATCTGTCTGCTTGTCCGTCGGTGTCTGTCTGCCTGTCCAATGGTGTCTTTCTCTCTGCCTGTCCGTCGGTGTCTGTCTGTCTGCCTGTCCAACGGTGTCTGTCTGTCTGCCTGTCCAACGATGTCTGTCTGTCCGTCGGTGTCTATCTGTCTGGCTGACCGTCGGCGTCTGTCTGTCTGTCCGACGGTGTCAGTCTGTCCGTCGGAGACTATCTGTCCGTCTGTCTGTCCGTCGGTGTCTGTCTGTCTGTCTGCCTGTTCGTCGGGGTCTGTATGTCTGCCTGTCCGTCGGAGCCTGTCTGTCCGCCGGTGTCTGTTTGTCTGTCGCTCCGTCGGTGTCTGTCTGTCTGTCTGCCTGTCCGTCGGTGTCTGTCTGTCTGCCTGTCCGTCGGTGTCTGTTTGTCTGCCTGTCAGTCGGGGACTGTCTGTCCGTCGGTGTCTGTTTGCCTGTCTCTCCGTCGGTGTCTGTCAGTCTGTTCGACGGTGTCTGTCTGTCCGTCGGTGTCAGTCTGTCCGTCGGTGACTATCTGTCCGTCTGTCTGTCCGTCGGTGTCTGTTTGTCTGTCTGTCCGCCGGTGTCTGTCCGTCTGTCTGTTCGACGGTGTCTGTCTGTCTGCCTGTCCGTCGGTGTCTGTATGTCCGTCGGTGTCTGTCAGTCTGTTCGTCGGTGTCTGTCTGTCCGTCGGTGTCAGTCTGTCCGTCGGTGACTAGCTGTCCGTCTGTCTGTCCGTCGGTGACTATGTGTCCGTCTGCCTGTTCGTCGGTGTCTGTCTATCTGCCTGCCCAAAGGTGTCTGTCTGTCTGCCTGTCCGTCGGTGTCTGTCTCTCCGGCGGTGTCTATCAGTCTGCCTGACCGTTGACCTCTGTCTGCCTGTTCGTCGGTGTCTGTCTGTCCGCCGGTGTCGGTCTGTCTGCCTGTCCGTCGGTTTCTGTCTGTCCGTCGGTGACTATCTGTCCGTCTGTCTGTCCGTCGGTATCTGTCTGCCTGTCTGCCTGACCGTCGGCCTCTGTCTGTCGGTTCGTCTGTGTCTGTCTGTTCGTCGGTGTCTATCTGTCTGCTTGTCCGTCGGTGTCTGTCTGCCTGTCCAATGGTGTCTTTCTGTCTGCCTGTTCGTCGGTGTCTGTCTGTCTGCCTGTCCCTCGGTGCCTATCTGTCCGTCGGTGTCTGTTTGTCTGTCTCCCCGTCGGTGTCTGTCTGTCTGATCGTCGCTGTCCGTCTGTCATTCGGTGTCTGTCTACCCGTCGGTGACTATGTGTCCATCTGTCTGTCCGTCGGTGTCGGTCTGTCTGTCTGCCTGTCCGTCTGTATCTGTCTGTCTGTCTGTCCAACGGTGTCCGTCGGTGTCTATCTGTCAGGCTGTCCGTCGGTGTCTGTTTATCTGGCTGTCTGTCCAGGTGTGCCTGTCCGTCGTTGCCTGTCTGTCCGTCGGTGTCTGTCAGTCTGTCTGTTCGTCGGTGTCTGTCTGTCTTCCGGTGTCTGTCCGTGTGCCTATCCGTCGGTGTCTGTCTGTCTGTCCGTGTCTGTCTGTGTGTCTGTCTGTGTGTCTGTCTGTCCGTCGGTGTCTGTCTGTCTGCCTGTCCGTCGGCGTCTGTCTGTCTGCCTGTCCGTCGGTGTCTGTCTGTCTGTCTGCCTGTCCGTCAATGTCGGTATCTGTCTGTCTGTCTGTCGGTGTCTGCCTGTCCATCGGTGTCTGTCTGTCTGCCAGTTCGTCGGTGTCAGTCTGTCTGCCTGTCCATCGGTGTCTCTCTGTCCGTCGGTGTCTATTTGTCTGTCTCTCCGTCGGTGTCTGTCAGTCTGTTCGTCGGTGTCTGTCTGTCCGTCGGTGTCAGTCTGTCCGTCTGTGACTATCTGTCCCTCTGTCTGTCCGCCGGTGTCTGTCTGTCTGCCTGTCCGTTGGTGCCTGTCTGTCCGTCGGTGTCTGTCTGTCTGTCTGTTCGTCGGTGTGTGTCTGTCCGTCGGTGTCTGTCTGTCTGCTAGTCCGTCGGTGTCCGTCTGTCTGCCTGTCCAACGGTGTCTGTCTGTCCGTCGGTGTCTATCTGCTTGGCTGTCCGTCGGTGTCTGTTTGTCTGGCTGTCTGTCTGTCTGCCTGTCCGTCGGGGTCTGTCTGTCTGGATGTCCGTCTGTGCCTGTCTGTCCGTCGGTGTCTGTTTGTCTGTCTCTCCGTCGGTGTCTGTCTGTCCGTCTGTTCGTCGGTGTCTGTCTTTCTGTCTGTTTGTCTGTCCGTGTCTGTCTGTCTGTCTGTCTGTCTGTCTGTCCGTCTGACCGTCGGTGTCTGTCTGTTTGTCTGTCAGTCGGGGACTGTCTGCCTGCCTGTCCGTCGGTGCCTGTCTCTCCGTCGGTGTCTGTTTGTCTGCCTGTCCGCCGGTGTCTGTCTGTCTGCCTGTCCAACGGTGTCTTTCTGTCTGCCTGTCCGACGGTGTCTGGTTGTCTGCCTGTCCAACGGTGTCTGTCTCTCCGTCGGTGTCGGTCTGTCTGCCAGTCTAACGGTGTCTGTCTGTCCGTCGGTGTCTATCTGTCTGACTGTCCGTCGGTGTCTGTTTGTCTGTCTGTCTGTTCGTGTCTGCCTCTCCGTCGTTGCCTGTCTGTTCGTCGGTGTCTGTCAGTCTGTCCGTTCGTCGGTGTCTGTGTGTCCGTCGGTGTCTGTTTGTCTGTCTGTCCAACGGTACCTGCCTGTCCGTCGGTGTCTGTCTGTCTGCCTATCCAGCGGTGCCTGTCTGTCAGTCGGTGTCTGTTTGTCTGTCTGTCTGTCTGTCGGTGTCTGTCTGTGTGTCTGTCGCTGTCTGCCTGTCCGTGTGGTTGTCGGTGCCTGTCTCTCTGTCTGTCTCTCCGTCGGTGTCTGTCAGTCTGCCTGAACATCCGCGTCTGTCTGTCTGTCGGTATGTGTATGTCTATCTGTCTGTCGGTGTCTGTCTGCCTGTCCGTCGTTGCCTGTCTGTCAGTCGGCGTCTGTTTGTCTGTCTGTCTGCCTGTCCAACGGTGTCTGTCTGTCCGACGGTGTCTAACTGTCTGCCTGACCGTCGGCGTCTGTCTGTCTGTCGGTGTCTGTCTGTCTGCCTGTCCGTCGGTGTCGGTATCTGTCTGTCTGTCTGTCGGTGTCTGCCTGTCCATTGGTGTCTATCTGCCTGCCTGACCGTCGGCGTCTGTCTGTCTGTCCGTCGGTGTCTGTCTGTCCGTCGGTGTCAGTCTGTCCGTCGGTGTCTGTCTGTCCGCTGGTGTCTTACTGTCTGCCTGTCCATTGGGGTCTGTCTGTCTGCCTGTCCGTCGTTGCTTGTCAGTCCGACGGTGTCTGTTTGTCTGTCTCTCCGTCGGTGTCTGTCTGTCTGTCTGTTCGTCGGTGTGTGTCTTTCTGTCGGTGTCTGTCTGACTACCTGTCCAACGGTGTCTGTCTGTCTGCCTGTTCGTCGGTGTCTGTCTGTCTGCCTGTCCAACGGTGTCAGTGTGTCTGCCTGTCCAACGGTGTCTGTCTGTCCGTCGGTGTCTATCTGTCAGGCTGTTAGTCGGTGTCTGTTCGTCTGGCGGTCTGTCCGGGTCTGCCTGTCCGTCGTTGCCTGTCCGTCCGTCGGTGTCTGTCTGTCCGCCGGTGTCTGTCTGTTTGTCTGTCCGTCGGGGTCTGTCTGTCTGCCTGTCCGTCCGTGCCTGTCAGTCGGTCGCGGACTGTCTGTCAGCCTGTCCCTCGTTGTCGGTATCTGCATGTCTGTCTGTCGGTGTCTGCCTGTCCATCGGTTTCTGTCTGTGTGTCTGCCTGTCCGTCGGTGTCGGTCTGTCTGCCTGTCCAACGGTGTCTGTCTGTCTGCCTGTTCGTCGGTGTCAGTGTGTCTGCCTGTCCAACGGTGTCTGTCTGTCCGTCGGTGTCTATCTGTCAGGCTGTTAGTCGGTGTCTGTTCGTCTGGCGGTCTGTCCGGGTCTGCCTGTCCGTCGTTGCCTGTCCGTCCGTCGGTGTCTGTCTGTCCGCCGGTGTCTGTCTGTTTGTCTGTCCGTCGGTGTCTGTCTGTCTGCCTGTCCGTCGGTGCCTGTCTGTCCGTCGTGTGTCTGTTTGTCTGTCTGTCCGTCGGTGTATGTCTGTCTGTCAGTTTCTGTCTTTCTGCCTGTCCGTCGGTGTCTGTCTGTCTGTCCGTCGGTATCTGTCTGTCCGTCGGTGTCTAACTGTCTGCCTGACCGTCGGCGTCTGTCTGCCTGTCCGTCGGCGTCTGTCTGTCTGTCTGTCGGTGTCTGTCTGTCTGCCTGTCCGTCGGTATCTGTCTGTCTGTCTGTCTGTCTGTCTGTCGGTGTCTGTCGGTGTCTGTCTATGTGTCCGTTCGTCGGGGTCTCTCTGTTCGTCGGTGTCTGTCTGTTTGCCTGTACGTCGGTGCCTGCCCGTCCGTCGGTGTTTGTTTGTCTATCTGTCCAACGGTGTCTGTCTCTCCGTCGGTGTCTATCTGTCTGCCATACCGTCGGCGTCTGTCTGCCTCTCCGTCGGTGCCTGTCTGTCCGTCGGTGTCTGTTTGTCTGTCTGTCCGACGGTGTCTGTCTGTCCGCCTGTCCAACGGTGTCTGTCTGTCCGTCTGTGTCTGTCTGTCTGTCTGTCCGTCCGTGCCTGGCTGTCCGTTGGTGTCTGTTTGTCTGTCTGTCCGACGGTGTCTGTCTGTCTGTCAGTTCGACGGTGTCTGTCTGCCGCCTGTCCGTCGGTGTCTGTCTGTCCGTCGGTGTCTGTCTGTCAGTCTATGTCTGACTGCCCGTCGGTGTCTGTCTGTCCGTCGGAGTTTATCTGTCAGTCTGTCTGTTCGTCGGTGTCTGTCTGTCCGTCGGTGTCTGTCTGTTTATCTGTCCTTCGGGGTCTGTCTGTCTGCCTGTCCGTCGGTGCCTGTCTGTCCGTCGTGTGTCTGTTTGTCTGTCTGTCCGTCGGTGTCTGTCTGTCCGTCGGTATCTGTCTGTCCGTCGGAGTTTAACTGTCAGTCTGTCTGTCCATCGGTGTCTGTCTGGCCGTCGGTGTCTGTTTGTCTGTCTCTCCGTCGGTGTCTGTCCGTCTGTTCGTCGGTGTCTGTCTGTCCGTCGGTGTCTGTCTGTCCGTAGGTGTCTGTCTGTCTGTCTGCCTGTCCGTCGGTGTCGGTCTGTCTGCCTGTCTAACGGTGACTGTCTGTCCGTCGGTGTCTGTCAGTCTGTCTGTTCGTCGGTGTCTGTCTGTTCGTCGGTGTCTGTCTGTCCGTCGGTGTCTGTCTGTTTATCTGTCCTTCAGGGTCTGTCTATCTGCCTGTCCGTCGGTGTCTGTCTGTTTGTCTGTCCGTCGGGGTCTGTCTGTCTGCCTGTCCACCGGTGCCTGCCTGTCAGTCGCGGACTGTCTGTCAGCCTGTAATACGGTGTGGGTATCTGCCTGTCTGTCTGTCGGTGTCTGCCTGTCCATCGGTGTCTGTCTGTCTGTCTGCCTGTCCGTCGTTGTCGGTCTGTCTGCCTGTCTAATGGTGTCTGCCTGTCCGTCGGTGTCTGTCAGTCTGCCTGAACATCCGCGTCTGTCTGTCTGTCGGCGTCTATCTGTCAGGCTATTAGTCGGTGTCTGTTCGTCTGGCTGTCTGTCCGGGTCTGCCTGTCCGTCGTTGCCTGTCCGTCCGTCGGTGTCTGTCTGCCCGCCGGTGTCTGACTGTCTGCCTGTCCGTCGGGGTCTGTCTGTCTGCCTGTCCGTCGGTGCCTGTCAGTCCGTCGGTGTCTGTTTGTCTGTCTCTCCGTCGGTGTCTGTCAGTCTGTTCGTCGGTGTCTGTCTGTCCGTCCGTGTCAGTCTGTCCGTCGATGACTATCTGTCAGTCGGGGACTGTCTGTCTGCCTGTCCGTCGGTGTCTGTATCTGCCTGTCTTTCTGTCGGTGTCTGCCTGTCCATCGGTGTCTGCCTGTCTGCCAGTCCGTCGGTGTCAGTCTGTCGGCCTGTCCATCGGTGTATGTCTGTCCGTCGGTGTCTGTTTGTCTGTCTCTCCGTCGGTGTCTGTCTGTCTGTTCGTCGGTGTCTGTCTGTCCGTCGGTGTCTGTCTATCTGTCCGTCGGTGTCTGTCTGTCCGTCGGTGTCTAACTGTCTGCCTGACCGTCGGCGTCTGTCTGCCTGTCCGTCGGCGTCTGTCTGTCTGTCTGTCGGTGTCTGTCTGTCTGCCTGTCCGTCGGTATCTGTCTGTCTGTCTGTCTGTCTGTCTGTCGGTGTCTGTCGGTGTCTGTCTGTGTGTCCGTTCGTCGGGGTCTCTCTGTTCGTCGGTGTCTGTCTGTTTGCCTGTACGTCGGGGTCTGTCTGTCTGCCTGTCCGTCGGTGCCTGTCCGTCCGTCGGTGTTTGTTTGTCTGTCTGTCCAACGGTGTCTGTCTCTCCGTCGGTCTATCTGTCTGCCATACCGTCGGCGTCTGTCTGCCTCTCCGTCGGTGCCTGTCTGTCCGTCGGTGTCTGTTTGTCTGTCTGTCCGACGGTGTCTGTCTGTCCGCCTGTCCAACGGTGTCTGTCTGTCCGTCTGTGTCTGTCTGTCTGTCTGTCCGTCCGTGCCTGGCTGTCCGTTGGTGTCTGTTTGTCTGTCTGTCCGACGGTGTCTGTCTGTCTGTCAGTTCGACGGTGTCTGTCTGTCCGCCTGTCCGTCGGTGTCTGTCTGTCCGTCGGTGTCTGTCTGTCAGTCTATGTCTGACTGCCCGTCGGTGTCTGTCTGTCCGTCGGAGATTATCTGTCAGTCTGTCTGTTCGTCGGTGTCTGTCTGTCCGTCGGTGTCTGTCTGTTTATCTGTCCTTCGGGGTCTGTCTGTCTGCCTGTCCGTCGGTGCCTGTCTGTCCGTCGTGTGTCTGTTTGTCTGTCTGTCCGTCGGTGTCTGTCTGTCCGTCGGTGTCTGTCTGTCCGTCGGCGTTTAACTGTCAGTCTGTCTGTCCATCGGTGTCTGTCTGACCGTCGGTGTCTGTTTGTCTGTCTCTCCGTCGGTGTCTGTCCGTCTGTTCGTCGGTGTCTGTCTGTCCGTCGGTGTCTGTCTGTCCGTAGGTGTCTGTCTGTCTGTCTGCCTGTCCGTCGGTGTCGGTCTGTCTGCCTGTCTAACGGTGACTGTCTGTCCGTCGGTGTCTGTCAGTCTGTCTGTTCGTCGGTGTCTGTCTGTCCGTCGGTGTCTGTCTGTTTATCTGTCCTTCAGGGTCTGTCTATCTGCCTGTCCGTCGGTGTCTGTCTGTTTGTCTGTCCGTCGGGGTCTGTCTGTCTGCCTGTCCACCGGTGCCTGCCTGTCAGTCGCGGACTGTCTGTCAGCCTGTCCTACGGTGTGGGTATCTGCCTGTCTGTCTGTCGGTGTCTGCCTGTCCATCGGTGTCTGTCTGTCTGTCTGCCTGTCCGTCGTTGTCGGTCTGTCTGCCTGTCTAATGGTGTCTGCCTGTCCGTCGGTGTCTGTCAGTCTGCCTGAACATCCGCGTCTGTCTGTCTGTCGGCGTCTATCTGTCAGGCTATTAGTCGGTGTCTGTTCGTCTGGCTGTCGGTCCGGGTCTGCCTGTCCGTCGTTGCCTGTCCGTCCGTCGGTGTCTGTCTGCCCGCCGGTGTCTGACTGTCTGCCTGTCCGTCGGGGTCTGTCTGTCTGCCTGTCCGTCGGTGCCTGTCAGTCCGTCGGTGTCTGTTTGTCTGTCTCTCCGTCGGTGTCTGTCAGTCTGTTCGTCGGTGTCTGTCTGTCCGTCCGTGTCAGTCTGTCCGTCGATGACTATCTGTCAGTCGGGGACTGTCTGTCTGCCTGTCCGTCGGTGTCTGTATCTGCCTGTCTTTCTGTCGGTGTCTGCCTGTCTGCCAGTCCGTCGGTGTCAGTCTGTCGGCCTGTCCATCGGTGTATGTCTGTCCGTCGGTGTCTGTTTGTCTGTCTCTCCGTCGGTGTCTGTCTGTCTGTTCGTCGGTGTCTGTCTGTCCGTCGGCGTCTGTCTGTCTCTCCGTCGGTGTCTGCCTGTCCGTCGGTATCTGTCTGTCTGTCTGTCTGTCTGTCTGTCGGTGTCTGTCGGTGTCTGTCTGTGTGTCCGTTCGTCGGGGTCTCTCTGTTCGTCGGTGTCTGTCTGTTTGCCTGTACGTCGGGGTCTGTCTGTCTGCCTGTCCGTCGGTGCCTGCCCGTCCGTCGGTGTTTGTTTGTCTGTCTGTCCAACGGTGTCTGTCTCTCCGTCGGTCTATCTGTCTGCCATACCGTCGGCGTCTGTCTGCCTCTCCGTCGGTGCCTGTCTGTCCGTCGGTGTCTGTTTGTCTGTCTGTCCGACGGTGTCTGTCTGTCCGCCTGTCCAACGGTGTCTGTCTGTCCGTCTGTGTCTGTCTGTCTGTCTGTCCGTCCGTGCCTGGCTGTCCGTTGGTGTCTGTTTGTCTGTCTGTCCGATGGTGTCTGTCTGTCTGTCAGTTCGACGGTGTCTGTCTGTCCGCCTGTCCGTCGGTGTCTGTCTGTCCGTCGGTGTCTGTCTGTCAGTCTATGTCTGACTGCCCGTCGGTGTCTGTCTGTCCGTCGGAGTTTATCTGTCAGTCTGTCTGTTCGTCGGTGTCTGTCTGTCCGTCGGTGTCTGTCTGTTTATCTGTCCTTCGGGGTCTGTCTGTCTGCCTGTCCGCCGGTGCCTGTCTGTCCGTCGTGTGTCTGTTTGTCTGTCTGTCCGTCGGTGTCTGTCTGTCCGTCGGTGTCTGTCTGTCCGTCGGAGTTTAACTGTCAGTCTGTCTGTCCATCGGTGTCTGTCTGGCCGTCGGTGTCTGTTTGTCTGTCTCTCCGTCGGTGTCTGTCCGTCTGTTCGTCGGTGTCTGTCTGTCTGTTCGTCGGTGTCTGTCTGTCCGTCGGTGTCTGTCTGTCTGCCTGTCCGTCGGTGTCTGTCTGTCTGCCTGTCCCTCGTTGTCAGTATCTGCATGTCTGTCTGTCGGTGTCTGCCTGTCCATCGGTGTCTGTCTGTCTGCCTGTCTGTCGGTGTCTCTCTGTCTGCCTGTCCGTCGGTGTCTGTTTGTCTTGCTGTCTGTCCGTGTCTGCCTGTCCGTCATTGCCTGTCGGTCCGTCGGTCTTTTTGCTGGTGTCTGGCTGCCTGTCTGTTCGACGCTGTCTGTCTGTCTGCCTGTCCGTCGGTGTCTGTCCGTCAGTCGGTGTCTGACTGCCCTTCGGTGTCTGTCTGTCCGTCGGTGTCTGTTTGTCTGTCTGTCTGTCGGTGTCTGTCCGTGTCTGCCTGTCCACCGTTGCCTGTCTGTACGTCGGTGTCTGTCTGTCCGTCGTTGTCTCTCGGTCTGTCTGTCCGTCGGTGTCTGTCAGTCTGCCTGAACATCCACGTCTGTCTGTCTGTCGGTGTCTGTTTGCCTGCCTGTTCAACGGTGTCTGTCTCTCCGTCGGTGTCTATCTGTCAGGCTGTTCGTCGGTGTCTGTTTGTCTGGCTGTCTGTCCTATTCTGCCTGTCCGTCGTTGCCTGTCTGTCCGTCGGTGTCTATCTGTCTCCCTGACCGTCAGCGTCTTTCTGTCTGCTTGTCCGTCGGTGCCTGTCTGTCCGTCGGTGTCTGTCTGTCTGTCTGTTCGTCGGTGTCTGTCTGACCGCCGGTTTCTGTCTGTCTGCCTGACCGTCGGCGTCTGTCTGCCTGTCCGTCGGTGTCTGTCTGTCTGTCCGTCGATGTCTGTCTGTTTGCCTCTCCGTCCGGTGCCTGTCTGTCGTCGGTGTCTGTTTGTCTGTCTGTCCGTCGGTGTCTGTCTGTCCGCCGGTGTCTGTCTGTCTGCCTGACCGTCGGCGTCTGTCTGCCTGAACGTCGACGTCTGTCTGTCTGTCCGTCGGTGCCCGTCTGTCTGCCTCTCCGTCGGTGCCTGTCTACCCGTCGGTGTCTGTTTGTCTGTCTGTCTGTCGGACGGTGTCTGTCTGTGAGACCGTTCGTCGGTGGCTCTCTGTCCGTCGGTGTCCGCTGACAGACAGACAGAAAGACACCGTTGGACAGGCAGACAGACAGACACCGACGGACAGGCAGACAGACAGACACCGACGGACAGACATACACCGATGAACAGACAGACAGACAGACACCGACGGAGAGATAGACAGACAGACACCGACGGAGAGACAGACTAACAGACACCGACGGACAGACAGGCACCGACGGACAGGCAGACAGACAGACCCCGACGGACGGGCAGACAGACAGACACCGGCGGACAGACAGACACCGACGAACAGGCAGACTGACAAACACCGACGGACAGCCTGACAGATAGACACCGGCGGACAGACAGGCATCGACGGACAGGCAGGCAGACAGACCCCGACGGACAGGAAGACAGACAGACACCGGCGGACAGACAGGCATCGACGGACAGGCAGACAGAAAGACACCGACGGACAGGCAGACAGACAGACAGACACCGACGGACATACAGACGGACAGACACCGGTGGACAGACAGACACCGACGAACAGACAGACAGACGCCGACGGTCAGGCAGACAGATAGACACCGACGGACAGACAGACACCGTTGGAAAGGCAGACAGACAGACACCGACGGAGAGACAGACAATCAGACACCGACGGATAGATAGGCAACGACGGACAGGCAGACACGGACAGACAGCCAGACAAACAAACACCGACGGACAGCCAGACAGACCGACACCAAAGGACAGACAGGCACATACCGACACCGACGGACAGACAGACAGAAAGACACCGTTGGACAGGCAGACAGACAGACACCGACGAACAGACAGACACCATTGGACAGGCAGACAGACAGACACCGACGGAGAGACAGACAAACAGACACCGACGGCGAGACAGACAAACAGACACCGACGGACAGACAGGCACCGACGGACAGGAAGACAGACACCGACGGACAGGCAGACAGAAAGACACCGTTGGATAGGCAGACACCGACGGACAGACAGACAGCGACGAACAGACAGACAGACAGACACCGACGGAGAGACAGACAAACAGACACCGACGGACATACAAACACCGTTGGACAGGCAGATAGAAAGACACCGACGGACATGCAGACAGACAGACAGACCCCGACGCACAGGCAGACAGACAGACACCGACGAACAGACAGACACCGACGAACAGATAGTCACCGACGAACAGACAGACACCGACGAACAGACAGACAAACATATACCGACGGACAGACAGACAAACAGACACCGACGGATAGATAGGCAACGACGGACAGGCAGACACGGACAGACAGCCAGACAAACAAACACCGACGGACAGACAGACACCGACGGACAGACAGACAGACAGACAATGTCGAACAGACAGACAGACAGACCCCGACTGTCAGGCAGACAGACAGACACCGACGGACAGGCAGACAGACAGACACCGACGAACAGACACGCTGACAGACACCGACATGCAGACAGACAGACACCGACGGACAGGCAGACAGACAGACAGACACCGACGGACAGACAGACTGACAGATAGTCACCGACGGACAGACAGACACCGACGGACACACACACACCGACGAACAGACAGACAGACACCGACGGAGAGACAGACAAACAGACAACGACGGACAGACAGACAACGATATACAGGCAGACAGACTGACACCGACGGACTGGCAGACAGACAGACACCCATGGACAGGCAGACACCGACAGACAGACAGTCCCCGACTGACAGGCAGACAGACAGACACCGACGGACAGTCAGCCAGACAAACACCGATGGACAGGCAGACACCGACAGACAGACAGACGCCGGCGGTCAGGCAGCCAGATAGACACCGACGGAAATACATACACCGACGGACAGCCAGACAGACACACAGCGACGGACAGACACACACCGTTGGATAGGCAGACAGACATACACCGACGGACAGACAGACAGAGAGACGGACACCGACGAACAGGCAGACAGACAGACACCGTCGGACAGACGTACAACGATAGACAGACAGACACTAAGACACCGTCTGACAGACACCGAGAGACAGACAGACAGAGGCCGACAGACAGACTGACAGACAGACAGACAGATAGACAGACACGGACAGACAGGCAACGACGGACAGGCAGACCCGGACAGACAGCCAGACAAACAGACACCGACGGATAGCCATGCAGATAGACACCGACGGACAGACAGACACCGTTGGACAGGCAGACAGATAGACACCGACGAACAGACAGACAGACAGACACCGACAGAGAGACAGACAAACAGACACCGACTTACAGACAGGCACCGACGGATAGGCAGACAGACAGACCTCGACGGACGGGCAGACAGACAGACACCGGCGGACAGACAGACACCGACGAACAGACAGACTGACAGACACCGACGAACAGACAGGCAACGACGGACAGGCAGACCCGGACAGACAGCCAGACAAACAGACACCGACGGACAGCCTGACAGATAGACACCGACGGACAGACAAATACCGTTGGACAGGCAGACAGACAGACACCGACGGACAGGCAGACAGAAAGACACCGTTGGATAGGCAGACACCGACGGACAGACAGACACCGACGAACAGACAGACAGACAGACACCGACGGAGAGACAGACAAACAGACACCGACGGACAGACAGGCATGGATGGACAGGCAGACAGACAGACCCCGACGGACAGGCAGACAGACAGACACCGGCGGACAGACAGACACCGACGAACAGACAGACAGACGCCGATGGTCAGGCAGACAGATAGACACCGACGAACAGACAGACACCGTTGGACAGGCAGACAGAAAGACACCGACGGACAGAAAGACACCGACGAACAGACAGACAGACAGACACCGACGGAGAGACAGACAAACAGACACCGACGGACAGACAGGCATCGACGGACAGGCAGACAGACACCGACGAACAGACAGACAGACGCCGATGGTCAGGCAGACAGATAGACACCGACGGACAGACAGACACCGTTGGACAGGCAGACAGAAAGACACCGACGGACAGGCAGACAGACAGACAGACACCGACGGACAGACAGACGGACAGACACCGGCGGACAGACAGACACCGACGAACAGACAGACTGACAGGCAACGACGGACAGGCAGACACGGACAGACAGCCAGACAAATAAAACACCGACGGACAGCCAGGCAGACCGATACCAAAGGACAGACAGACACAGTTGGACGGGCAGACAGACAGACACCGACGGACAGACAGACAGAAAGACACCGTTGGACGGGCAGACAGACAGACACCGACGGACAGGCAGACAGACAGACACCGACGGACAGACAGACACCGACGAACAGACAGACAGACAGACACCGACGGAGAGAGAGACAAACAGACCCCGACGGACAGGCAGACAGACAGACACCGGCGGACAGACAGACACCGACGAACAGACAGACAGACGCCGACGGTCAGGCAGACAGATAGACACCGACGGACAGACAGACACCGTTGGAAAGGCAGACAGACAGACACCGACGGAGAGACAGACAAACAGACACCGACGGATAGATAGGCAACGACGGACAGGCAGACACGGACAGACAGCCAGACAAACAAACACCGACGGACAGCCAGACAGACCGACACCAAAGGACAGACAGACAGACAGAAAGACACCGTTGGACAGGCAGACAGACGGACACCGACGAACAGACAGGCATCGATGGACAGGCAGACAGACAGACCCCGACGGACAGGCAGACAGACAGACACCGGCGGACAGACAGACACCGATGAACAGACAGACAGACGCCGATGGTCAGGCAGACAGATAGACACCGACGAACAGACAGACACCGTTGGACAGGAAGACAGAAAGACACCGACGGACAGAAAGACACCGACGAACAGACAGACAGACAGACACCGACGGAGAGACAGCCAAACAGACACCGACGGACAGACAGGCATCGACGGACAGGCCGACAGACACCGACGAACAGACAGACAGACGCCGATGGTCAGGCAGACAGATAGACACCGACGGACAGACAGACACCGTTGGACAGGCAGACAGAAAGACACCGACGGACAGGCAGACAGACAGACAGACACCGACGGACAGACAGACGGACAGACACCGGCGGACAGACAGACACCGACGAACAGACAGACTGACAGGCAACGACGGACAGGCAGACACGGACAGACAGCCAGACAAATAAAACACCGACGGACTGCCAGGCAGACCGATACCAAAGGACAGACAGACACAGTTGGACGGGCAGACAGACAGACACCGACGGACAGACAGACAGAAAGACACCTTTGGACGGGCAGACAGACAGACACCGACGGACAGGCAGACAGACAGACACCGACGGACAGACAGACACCGACGAACAGACAGACAGACAGACACCGACGGAGAGAGAGACAAACAGACCCCGACGGACAGGCAGACAGACAGACACCGGCGGACAGACAGACATCGACGAACAGACAGACAGACGCCGACGGTCAGGCAGACAGATAGACACCGACGGACAGACAGACACCGTTGGAAAGGCAGACAGACAGACACCGACGGAGAGACAGACAAACAGACACCGACGGATAGATAGGCAACGACGGACAGGCAGACCCGGACAGGCAGCCAGACAAACAGACACCGACGGATAGCCATGCAGATAGACACCGACGGACAGACAGACACCGTTGGACAGGCAGACAGATAGACACCGACGAACAGACAGACAGACAGACACCGACAGAGAGACAGACAAACAGACACCGACTTACAGACAGGCACCGACGGATAGGCAGACAGACAGACCTCGACGGACGGGCAGACAGACAGACACCGGCGGACAGACAGACACCGACGAACAGACAGACTGACAGACACCGACGAACAGACAGGCAACGACGGACAGGCAGACCCGGACAGACAGCCAGACAAACAGACACCGACGGACAGCCTGACAGATAGACACCGACGGACAGACAAATACCGTTGGACAGGCAGACAGACAGACACCGACGGACAGGCAGACAGAAAGACACCGTTGGATAGGCAGACACCGACGGACAGACAGACACCGACGAACAGACAGACTGACAGACACCGACGGAGAGACAGACAAACAGACACCGACGGACAGACAGGCATCGATGGACAGGCAGACAGACAGACCCCGACGGACAGGCAGACAGACAGACACCGGCGGACAGACAGACACCGACGAACAGACAGACAGACGCCGATGGTCAGGCAGACAGATAGACACCGACGAACAGACAGACACCGTTGGACAGGCAGACAGAAAGACACCGACGGACAGGCAGACAGACAGACAGACACCGACGGACAGACAGACGGACAGACACCGGCGGACAGACAGACACCGACGAACAGACAGACTGACAGGCAACGACGGACAGGCAGACAGACGCCGATGGTCAGGCAGACAGATAGACACCGACGGACAGACAGACACCGTTGGACAGGCAGACAGAAAGACACCGACGGACAGGCAGACAGACAGACAGACACCGACGGACAGACAGACGGACAGACACCGGCGGACAGACAGACACCGACGAACAGACAGACTGACAGGCAACGACGGACAGGCAGACACGGACAGACAGCCAGACAAATAAAACACCGACGGACAGCCAGGCAGACCGATACCAAAGGACAGACAGACACAGTTGGACGGGCAGACAGACAGACACCGACGAACAGACAGACAGACAGACACCGACGGAGAGAGAGACAAACAGACCCCGACGGACAGGCAGACAGACAGACACCGGCGGACAGACAGACACCGGCGAACAGACAGACAGACGCCGACGGTCAGGCAGACAGATAGACACCGACGGACAGACAGACACCGTTTGAAAGGCAGACAGACAGACACCGACGGAGAGACAGACAAACAGACACCGACGGATAGATAGGCAACGACGGACAGGCAGACACGGACAGACAGCCAGACAAACAAACACCGACGGACAGCCAGACAGACCGACACCAAAGGACAGACTGACAGACAGAAAGACACCGTTGGACAGGCAGACAGACAGACACCGACGAACAGACAGACTGACAGACATCGCCGGACAGACAGACAACGACGGACATATAGACACGGACAGACAGCCAGACAAACAGACACCGACGGACAGGCAGACAGAAAGACACCGTTGGATAGGCAGACACCGACGGACAGACAGACACCGACGAACAGACAGACAGACAGACACCGACGGAGAGACAGACAAACAGACACCGACGGACAGACAGGCATCGATGGACAGGCAGTCAGACAGACCCCGACGGACAGGCAGACAGACAGACACCGGCGGACAGACAGACACCGATGAACAGACAGACAGACGCCGATGGTCAGGCAGACAGATAGACACCGACGAACAGACAGACACCGTTCGACAGGAAGACAGAAAGACACCGACGGACAGAAAGACACCGACGAACAGACAGACAGACAGACACCGACGGAGAGACAGCCAAACAGACACCGACGGACAGACAGGCATCGACGGACAGGCCGACAGACACCGACGAACAGACAGACAGACGCCGATGGTCAGGCAGACAGATAGACACCGACGGACAGACAGACACCGTTGGACAGGCAGACAGAAAGACACCGACGGACAGGCAGACAGACAGACAGACACCGACGGACATACAGACGGACAGACACCGGCGGACAGACAGACACCGACGAACAGACAGACTGACAGGCAACGACGGACAGGCAGACACGGACAGACAGCCAGACAAATAAAACACCGACGGACTGCCAGGCAGACTGATACCAAAGGACAGACAGACACAGTTGGACGGGCAGACAGACAGACACCGACGGACAGACAGACAGAAAGACACCGTTGGACGGGCAGACAGACAGACACCGACGGACAGGCAGACAGACAGACACCGACGGACAGACAGACACCGACGAACAGACAGACAGACAGACACCGATGGAGAGAGAGACAAACAGACCCCGACGGACAGGCAGACAGACAGACACCGGCGGACAGACAGACACCGACGAACAGACAGACAGACGCCGACGGTCAGGCAGACAGATAGACACCGACGGACAGACAGACACCGTTGGAAAGGCAGACAGACAGACACCGACGGAGAGACAGACAAACAGACACCGACGGATAGATAGGCAACGACGGACAGGCAGACACGGACAGACAGCCAGACAAACAAACACCGACGGAAAGCCAGACAGACCGACACCAAAGGACAGACAGACAGACAGAAAGACACCGTTGGACAGCAGACAGACAGACACCGACGAACAGACAGACTGACATACATCGCTGGACAGACAGACAACGACGGAGAGATAGACACGGACAGACAGCCAGACAAACAGACACCGACGGACAGCCTGACAGATAGACACCGACGGACAGCCTGACAGATAGACACCGACGGACAGACAGACACCGTTGGACAGGCAGACAGACACCGACGGACAGGCAGACAGAAAGACACCGTGGATAGGCAGACACCGACGGACATACAGACAGCGACGAACAGACAGACAGACAGACACCGACGGAGAGACAGACAAACAGACACCGACGGACATACAAACACCGTTGGACAGGCAGATAGAAATACACCGACGGACATGCAGACAGACAGACAGACACCGACGGAGAGACAGACAAACAGACACCGACGGACAGACAAGCATCGACGGACAGGCAGACAGACAGACCCCGACGGACAGGCAGACAGACAGACACCGACGAACAGACAGACACCGACGAACAGACAGACACAGACGAACTAACAGACAGACACCGACGGAGAGACAGACAAACAGACACCGACGGTCAGACAGCCACCGATGTTCAGCAGACAGACTGACATCGACGGACTGGCAGACAGACAGACACCGATGGACAGGCAGACACCGACAGACAGGCAGGCAGATACCGACACCGACGGACAGGCAGACAGACAGACAGACACCGACGGACAGACAGAGGGACAGATAGACACCGACGGACAGACAGACACCGACGGGCAGTCAGACCCCGACTGACAGTCAGACACCGACGGACAGACAGACACCGACGGACAGGTCGACAGACAGACATCGTCGAACAGACAGACAAACAGATACCGACGGACAGACAGACAAACGGACACCGACGGATAGATAGGCAACGACGGACAGGCAGACACGGACAGACAGCCAGACAAACAAACACCGACGGACAGCCAGACAGACCGACACCAAAGGACAGACAGGCACATACCGACACCGACGGACAGGCAGACAGACAGACAGACACCGACGGACAGACACCGACGGGCAGTCAGACACCGACAGACAGACAGACACCGATGGACAGACAGACAAACAGACACCGACGGACAGACAGACACCGATGGACAAGCAGACACCGACAGACAGACAGGCACGGACAGAGCGACACCGACGGACAGACAGACACCGACGTGCAGTCAGACACCGACTGACAGACAGACACCGACGGACAGACAGACACCGACGGACAGACAGACAGACCGACACCGACGAACAGACACACTGACAGACACCGACATGCAGACAGACAGACACCGACGGACAGGCAGACAGACAGACAGACACCGACGGACAGACAGACACCGACGTACACACAGACACCGACGAACAGACAGACAGACACCGACGAAGAGACAGACAAACAGACAACGACGGACAGACAGACAACGATAAACAGGCAGACAGACTGACACCGACGGACTGGCAGACAGACAGACACCGATGGACAGGCAGACACCGACAGACAGACAGTCCCCGACTGACAGGCAGACAGACAGACACCGACGGACAGTCAGCCAGACCAACACCGATGGACAGGCAAACACCGACAGACAGACAGACGCCGGCGGTCAGGCAGCCAGATAGACACCGACGGAAATACATACACCGACGGACAGCCAGACAGACACACAGCGACGGACAGACACACACCGTTGGAGAGGCAGACAGACATACACCGACGGACAGACAGACAGAGAGACGGACACCGACGAACAGGCAGACAGACAGACACCGTCGGACAGACGTACAACGATAGACAGACAGACACTAAGACACCGTCTGACAGACACCGAGAGGCAGCCAGACAGACGCCGACGGACAGACTGACAGACAGACATACAGACAGACAGACATACATACACGGACAGACAAACAGACAGACAGGTAGACACGGACAGACAGACAAACAGACACCGACGGACAGCCAGACAGACCGACACCGACGGACAGACAGACACCGTTGGACAGGCAGACAGACAGACAAATACCGACGGACGGACAGACGGACAGATAGTCACCGACGGACAGACAGACACCGACGAACAGACAGACACCGATGGACAGGCAGACACCGATGTACAGGCAGACAGACTGACACCGACGGACTGGCAGACAGACAGACACCGATGGACAGGCAAACACCGACAGACAGACAGACGCCGGCGGTCAGGCAGCCAGATAGACACCGACGGAAATACATACACCGACGGACAGCACGAAGGACACACAGCGACGGACAGACACACACTGTTGGACAGGCAGACAGACATACACCGACGGACAGACAGACAGAGAGACGGACACCGACGAACAGGCAGACAGACAGACACCGTCGGACAGACGGACAACGATAGACAGACAGACACTAAGACACCGTCTGACAGACACCGAGAGACAGACAGACAGACGCCGACGGACAGACTGACAGACAGACAGACAGACAGACAGACAGACAGACACGGACAGACAAACAGACAGACAGGCAGACACGGACAGACAGACAAACAGACACCGACGGACAGCCAGACAGACCGACACCGACGGACAGACAGACACCGTTGGACAGGCAGACAGACAGACAGATACCGACGGACGGACAGACGGACAGATAGTCACCGACGGACAGACAGACACCGACGAACAGACAGACACCGATGGACAGGCAGACACCGATGTACAGGCAGACAGACAGACACCGACGGACAGACAGACACCGACGAACAGACAGACTGATAGACACCGACGGACAGACAGGAATCGACGGACATGCAGACACGGACAGACAGTCAGACAAACAGACACCGACGTATAGCCAAGCAGATAGACACCGACGGACAGACAGACACCGTTGGACAGGCAGACAGATAGACACCGACGAACAGACAGACAGACAGACACCGACAGAGATACAGACAAACAGACACCGACGGACACACAGGCACCGACGGACGGGCAGACAGACAGACACCGGCGGACAGACAGACACCGACGAACAGACAGACACACGCCGACGGTCAGGCAGTTAGATAGACACAGACGGACATGCAGACAGACGGACAGACAGACGGACAGATAGTCACTATTGTCTATCTGTCTGTCTGCCTGTCCGCCGGTGTCTGTCTGTCTGCATGCCCAACGGTGTCTGTCTGTCCGTCGGTGTCTATCTGTCTGCCTGAATGTCGGCGTCTGTCTGTCTGTTCGTCTGTGTCTGTCTGTCTGCCAGTGTCTGTCTGTCTGCCTGTCCGTCGCGGTCTGTCTGTCTGCCAGTACGTCGGTGTCTGTTTGTCTGTCTGTCCGTCGGTGTCTGTCTGTCTGTCTGTTCGACGGTGTCTGTCTGTCTGCCTCCCCGTCGGTGTCTGTCTGTCCGTCGGTGTCTGTCTGTCTGCCTGTCCATCGGTGTCTGTCTGTCCGTATGTGTCTGTTTGTCTGTCTCTCCGTCGGTGTCTGTCTGCCTGCCCGTCGGTGTCGGTAACTGCCTGTCTGTCTGTCGGTGTCAGTCTGTCTGCCTGTCCGTCGGTGCCTGTCTGTCCGTCGGTGTCTGCTTGTCTGTCTCTCCGGCGGTGTCTGTCTGTCTGTCTGTTCGTCGGTGTCTGTCTGTCTGCCTGTCCAACGGTGTCTTTCTGTCTGCCTGTCCGTCGGTGTCTGTCTGTCTGCCTGTCCAACGGTGTCTGTCTGTCCGTCGGTGTCTATCTGTCTGGCTGTCCGTCGGTGACTGTTTGTCTGTCTGTCCGTCGGTGTCTGTCTGTCTGTCTGTCCGACGGTGTCTGTCTGTCCGTCGGTTTCTGTTTGTCTGTCTCTCCGTCGGTGACTGTCTGTCTGTTCGTCGGTGTCTGTCTGTCCGTCGGTGTCTGCCTGTCCGTCGGTGTCTGTCTGTCTGTCTGCCTGTCCGTCGGTGTCTGTCTGTCTGCATGTCCAACGGTGTCTGTCTGTCTGTCGGTGTCTGTCTGTCTGCCTGTCCAGCGGGGTCTGTCTGTGTGCCTGTCCATCGGTGTCTGTCTGTCCGTCGGTGTCTGTCTGTCCGTCGGTGTCTGTCTGTCTGTCTGCCTGTCCGTCGGTGTCTGTCTCTCTGCATGTACAACGGTGTCCGTCTGTCCGACGGACAGACAGACACCGACGGACAGGCAGACAGACTGACACCGACGGACTGGCAGACAGACAGAAACCGATGGACAGGCAGACACCGACAGACAGCCAGACAGCTAGACACCTACGGTCAGACAGACACCGTTGGACAGGCAGACAGACAGACACCGACGGACAGGCAGACAGAAAGACACCGTTGGACAGGCAGACAGACAGACACCGACGGACAGGCAGACAGAAAGACACCGTTGGACAGACAGACACCGACGAACAGACAGACAGTCAGACAACGACGGAGAGACACACAAACAGACACCGACGGACAGACAGGCACCGACGGACAGGCAGACAGAAAGACGCTGACGGTCAGGGAGACAGATAGACACCGACGGACGGATAGACGTACAGGTAGTCACCGACGTACAGACAGACACCGACGGACATAGAGACACCGACGAACAGACAGACACCCATGGACAGTCAGACACCGACAGACAGACAGGCACATACCGACACCGACGGACAGGCAGACAGACAGACACCAACGGACAGACACCGACGGGCAGTCAGACAGACAGACACCGACGAACAGACACACAGACAGACACCGACAGACATACAGACAGACGCCGACGGTCAGGCAGACAGATATACACCGACGGAAATACATACACCGACGGACAGCCAGACAGACCGACAGGGACGGACAGACAGACAGACACCGACGGACAGACAGACACCGTTGGACAGGCATGCAGACAGACACCGACGGGCGGACAGACTGACAGATAGTCACCGACGGACAGACAGACACCGACATGCAGACAGACAGACACCGACGGACAGGCAGACAGACAGACAGACACCGACAGACAGACAGACTGACAGATAGTCACCGACGGACAGACAGACGCCGACGGACAGACATACACCGACGAACAGACAGACAGACACCGACGGAGAGACAGTCAAACAGACACCGACGGTCAGACAGCCACCGAAGTTCAAGCAGACAGACTGACACCGACGGACTGGCAAACAGACAGACACCGATGGACAGGCAGACACCGACAGACAGACAGACAGATACCGACACCGACGGACAGGCAGACAGACAAACACCGATGGACAGGCAGACACCGACAGACAGACAGACGCCGGCGGTCGGGCAGCCAGATAGACACCGACGGAAATACATACAACGACGGACAGCCAGACAGACAGACAGCGACGGACAGACAGACACCGTTGGACAGGCAGACAGACATACACGGACGGACAGACAGACAGAGAGACAGACACCGACGGACAGGCAGACAGACCGACACCGACGGACAGACGTACAACGATAGACAGACAGACACTAAGACACCGTCTGACAGACACCGAGAGACAGACAGACAGACGCCGACGGACAGACGGACAGACAGACAGACAGACAGACAGACACGGACAGACAAAAAGACAGACAGGCAGACACGGACAGACAGCAAACAGACACCGACGGACAGCCAGACAGACCGACACCGACGGACAGACAGACACCGTTGGACAGGCAGACAGACAGCCAGATACCGACGGACGGACAGACGGACAGATAGTCACCGACGGACGGACAGACACCGACGGGCAGACAGACACCGATGGACAGGCAGACAGACAGACACCGACGAACAGACAGACAGACGCCGACGGTAAGGCAGACAGATAGACACCGACGGACAGACGGACGCCGTTGGACATGCAGACAGACACACACCGACGGACAGGCAGACAGACAGACAGACGGACAGACAGTCACCGACGGACAGACAGACAGCGACGGACAGACAGACACCGACGAACAGACAGACACCGATGGACAGGCAGACAGACTGACACCGACGGACTGTCAGACGGACAGACACCGATGGAAAGGCAGACAGACTGATACCGACGGACTGTCAGACAGACAGATACCGATGGACAGGCAGACACCGACAGACAGACCGGCACATACCGACACCGACGGACAGGCAGACAGACAGACACCAACCGACAAACACCGACGGGCAGTCAGACAGACAGACACCGACGGTCAGGCAGACAGATAGACACCGACGGAAATACATACACCGACGGACAGCCAGACAGACAGACAGCGACGGACAGACAGACACCGACGGAGAGACAGACAAACAGACACCGACTGACAGACAGACACCGATGGACAGGCAGACACCGACAGACAGACAGGCACATACCGACACCGACGGACAGACAGACAGACAGACACCGACGGACAGACAGACAGACAGACAGACAATGTCGAACAGACAGACAGACAGACACCGACAGACAGACAGACAAACAGACACCGACGGACAGACAGACACCGATGGACAAGCAGACAGACTGACACCGACGGACAGCCAGACAGACAGACAGCGACGGACAGACAGACACCGACGGAGAGACAGACAAACAGACACCGACTGACAGCCAGACACCGATGGACAAGCAGACTGACTGACACCGACGGACTGGCAGACAGACAGTCCCCGACTGTCAGGCAGACGGACAGACACCGAGGGACAGGTAGACAGACAGACAGACACCGACGGAGAGACAGACAGACAGACACCGACGGACAGCCAGACAGACCGACACCGACGGACAGACAGACACCGTTGGACAGGCAGACAGACAGCCAGATACCGACGGACGGACAGACGGACAGATAGTCACCGACGGACGGACAGACACCGACGGGCAGACAGACACCGACGAACAGACAGACACCGATGGACAGGCAGACAGACAGACACCGACGAACAGACAGACAGACGCCGACGGTAAGGCAGACAGATAGACACCGACGGACAGACGGACGCCGTTGGACATGCAGACAGACACACACCGACGGACAGGCAGACAGACAGACAGACACCGACGGACGGACAGACGGACAGACAGTCACCGACGGACAGACAGACAGCGACGGACAGACAGACCCCGACGAACAGACAGACACCGATGGACAGGCAGACAGACTGACACCGACGGACTGTCAGACGGACAGACACCGATGGAAAGGCAGACAGACTGATACCGACGGACTGTCAGACAGACAGATACCGATGGACAGGCAGACACCGACAGACAGACCGGCACATACCGACACCGACGGACAGGCAGACAGACAGACACCAACGGACAAACACCGACGGACAGTCAGACAGACAGACACCGACGGTCAGGCAGACAGATAGACACCGACGGAAATACATACACCGACGGACAGCCAGACAGACAGACAGCGACGGACAGACAGACACCGACGGAGAGACAGACACCGATGGACAGGCAGACACCGACAGACAGACAGGCACATACCGTCACCGACGGACAGACAGACAGACAGACACCGACGGACAGCCAGACAGACAGACAGACAATGTCGAACAGACAGACAGACAGACACCGACAGACAGACAGACAAACAGACACCGACGGACAGACAGACACCGATGGACAAGCAGACAGACTGACACCGACGGACAGCCAGACAGACAGACAGCGACGGACAGACAGACACCGACGGAGAGACAGACAAACAGACACCGACTGACAGACAGACACCGATGGACAAGCAGACTGACTGACACCGACGGACTGGCAGACAGACAGTCCCCGACTGTCAGGCAGACGGACAGACACCGAGGGACAGGTAGACAGACAGACAGACACCGACGGAGAGACAGACAGACAGACACCGACGAACAGACAGACACTGATGGACAGGCAGACAGACTGACACCGACGGACTGTCAGACAGACAGACGCCGATGGAAAGGCAGACAGACTGACACCGACGGACTGTCAGACAGACAGATACCGATGGACAGGCAGACACCGACAGACAGACAGGCACATACCGACACCGACGGACAGGCAGACAGACAGACACCAACGGACAAACACCGACGGGCAGTCAGATAGACAGACACCGACGAACAGACACACAGACAGACACCGACAGACAGACAGACAGTCTGTCTGTCCGTGTGTGTCTGTTTGTCTGTCTCTCCGTCGGTGTCTGTCTGCCTGCCCGTCGGTGTCGGTAACTGCCTGTCTGTCTGTCGTTGTCTGTCTGTCCATCGGTGTCAGTCTGTCTGCCTGTCCGTCGGTGCCTGTCTGTCTGCCTGCCCAACGGTGTCTTTCTGTCTGCCTGTCCGTCGGTGTCTGTCTGCCTGCCTGTCCGCCGGTGTGTGTCTGTCTGCATGCCCAACGGTGTCTGTCTGTCCGTCGGTGTCTATCTTTCTGCCTGACCGTCGGCGTCTGTCTGTCTGTTCGTCGGTGTCTGTCTGTCTGCCAGTGTCTGTCTGTCTGCCCGTCCGTCGGTGCCTGTCTATCCGTCGGTGTCTGTTTGTCTGTCTCTCCGTCGGTGTCTGTCCGTCTGTCTGTTCGTCGGTGTCTGTCTGTTCGACGTTGTCTGTCTGTCTGCCTTTCCGTCGGTGTGTGTCTGTCCGTCGGTGTCTGTTTGTCTGTCTCTCCGTCGGTGTATGTCTGTCTGTCTCTCCGTCGGCGTCTGTCTGTCTGTTCGGCACTGTCTGTCTGTCTGCCTGTCCGTGGGAGTCTGTCTGTCTGCCTGTCCGTCGGTGCCTGTCTGTCCGTCGGCGTCTGTTTGTCTGTCTCTCCGTCGGTGTCTGTCCGTCTGTCTGTTCGTCGGTGTCTGTCTGTCCGTCGGTGTCTGTCTGTCCGTCGCTGTCTGTCTGTCTGTTCGACGGTGTCTGTCTGTCTGCCTCCCCGTCGGTGTCTGTCTGTCCGTCGGTGTCTGTCTGTCTGCCTGTCCATCGGTGTCTGTCTGTCTGTCTGTTCGTCGGTGTCTGTCTGTTTGTCTGTTCGTCGGTGTCTGTCTGTCCGTCGGTGTCTGCCTATCCAACGGTGTCTTTCTGTCTGCCTGTCCGTCGGTGTCTGTCTGTCTGCCTGTCCAACGGTATCTGTCTGTCCGTCGGTGTCTATCTGTCAGGCTGTCCGTCGGTGTCTGTTTGTCTGGCTGTCTGTCCGGGTCTGCCTGTCCGTCGTTGCCTGTCTGTCCGTCGGTGTCTGTCAGTCTGTCTGTTCGTCGGTGTCTGTCTGTCCGTCGGGGTCTGTCTGTCTGCCTATCCGACGGTGCCTGTCTGTCTGCCTGTCCGTCGGTGTCTGTCTGTCCCTCGGTGTCTGTCTGTTTGCCTGTCCGTCGGGGACTGTCTGTCCGTCGGTGTCTGTCTGTTTGTCTGTCCGTCCGGCACTGTCTGTCTGCCTGTCCGTCGGGGTCTGTTTGTCTGTCTCTCCGTCGGTGTCTGTCCGTCTGCCTGTCCGTCGGTGTCTGTCTGTCTGCATGTCCAACGGTGTCTGTCTTTCCGTCGGTGTCTATCTGTCTGCCTGACCATCGGCGTCTGTCTGTCTGTCTCTCCGTCGGTGTCCGTCTGTCCGTCTGTTCCTCGGTGTTTGTCTGTCCGCCGGTGTCTGTCTCTCTGCCTGTCCGTCGGGGTCTGTCTGTCTGCCTGTCCGTCGGTGCCTGTCTGTCCGTCGGTGTCTGTTTGTCTGTCTCTCCGTCGTTGTCTGTCTGTCTGTTCGTCGGTGTCTGCCTATCCGTCGGCGTCTGTCTGTCTGCCGGACCAACGGTGTCTGTCTGTCCGTCGGTGACTGTCTGTCCGTCTGACTCTCCGTCGGTGTCGGTATCTGCCTGTCTGTCTGTCGGTGTCTGCATGTCCATTGCTGTCTGTCTGTCTGCCTGAATGTCGGCGTCTGTCAGTCTGACCATCGGTGTCTGTCTGTCTGCCTGTCCGTCCGTGCCTGTCTGTCCGTTGGTGTCTGATTGTCTGTTCGTCCGTCGGTGTCTGTGTGTCTGCCTGTCCGACGGTGTCTGTCTGTCCGTCGGTGTCTGTGTGTCTGCCTGTCCAACGGTGTCTGTCTGTCCGTCGGTGTCTGACTGTCTGCCTGCCCGTCGGTGTCTGTCTGTCTGTCTGTCCGTCGGTGGCTGACTGTCAGCCTGTCCGTCGGTGTCCGACTGTCTGTCTGTCCGTCGGTGTCTGTCTGTCTGTCTGCCTGTCCGTCGGTGTTGGTCTGTCTGCCAGTCTAACTGTGTCTGTCTGTCCGTCGGTGTCTATCTGTCTGACTGCCCGTCGGTGTCTGTTTGTCTGGCTGTCTGTCCGTGCCTCTCCGTCGTTTGCCTGTCTGTCCGTCGGTGTCTGTCAGTCTGTCTGTTCGTCCGTGTCTGTCTGTCCGTCGGTGTCTGTCTGTTTGTCTGTCCGTCGGGGACTGTCTGTCCGTCGGTGTCTGTCTGTTTGTCTGTCCGTCGGGCACTGTCTGTCTGCCTGTCCGTCGGGGTCTGTTTGTCTGTCTCTCGGTCGGTGTCTGTCTGTCTGCCTGTCCGTCGGTGTCGGTATGTGCCTGTCTGTCTGTCGGTGTCTGCCTGTCCATCGGTGTCTGTCTGTTCGTCGGTGTCTCTCTGTCCGTCGGTGTCTGTCTGTCCGTCGGTGACTATCTGTCCGTCTGTCCGACCGTCGGTGTCTGTCTGTCTGTCTGCCTGTCCGTCGGTGTCTGTCTGCCTGCATGTCCAACGGTGTCTGTCTTTCCGTCGGTCTCTATCTGTCTGCCTGACCGTCGGCGTCTGTCTGTCTGTCTCTCCGTCGGTGTCCGTCTGTCCGTCTGTTCCTCGGTGTTTGTCTGTCTGCCGGTGTCTGTCTCTCTGCCTGTCCGTCGGGGTCTGTCTGTCTGCCTGTCCAACGGTATCTGTCTGTCCGTCGGTGTCTATCTGTCAGGCTGTCCGTCGGTGTCTGTTTGTCTGGCTGTCTGTCCGGGTCTGCCTGTCCGTCGTTGCCTGTCTGTCCGTCGGTGTCTGTCAGTCTGTCTGTTCGTCGGTGTCTGTCTGTCCGTCGGGGTCTGTCTGTCTGCCTATCCGACGGTGCCTGTCTGTCTGTCTGCCTGTCCGTCGGTGTCAGTCTGTCTGCCAGTCTAACGGTGTCCGTCTGTCTGTCGGTGTCTATCTGTCTGACTGTCCGTCGGTATCTGTCTGGCTGTCTGTCCGTGTCTGCGTCTCCGTCGTTGCCTGTCTGTCCGTCGGTGTCTGTCAGTCTGTCTGCTCGTCTGTGTCTGTTTGTCCGTCGGTGTCAGTCTGTTTATCTGTCCTTCGGGGTCTGTCTGTCTGCCTGTCCGTCGGTGTCTGACTGTCTGCCTGTCCGTCGGTGTCTGTCTGTCTGTCTGTCCGACGGTGTCTGTCTGTCTGTCTGCCTGTCCGTCGGTGTCGGTCTGTCTGCCTGTCTAACGGTGTCTGTCTGTCCGTCGGTGTCTATCTGTCTGGCTGTCTGTCGCTGTCTGCCTCTCCGTCGTTGCCTGTCTGTCCGTCGGTGTCTGTCTGTCCGTCGGTGTCTGTCTGTTTATCTGTCCTTCGGGGTTCTTTCTGTCTGCCTGTCCGTCGGTGTCTGTCTGTCTGCCGGTCCGTCGGGGACTGTCTGTCTTGCCTGTCCGTCGGTGCCTGTCTGTCCGTCGGTGTCTGTTTGTCTGTCTATCCGTCGGTGTCTGTCTGTCTGCCAGTCCAACGGTGTCTTTCTGTCTGTCTGTCCGTCGGTGGCTGACTGTCTGCCTGTCCGTCGGTGTCCGACTGTCTGTCTGTCCGTCGGTGTCTGTCTGTCTGTCTGCCTGTCCGTCGGTGTTGGTCTGTCTGCCAGTCTAACTGTGTCTGTCTGTCCGTCGGTGTCTATCTGTCTGACTGTCCGTCGGTGTCTGTCTGTCTGCCTGTCCGACAGTGTCTTTCTGTCTCCCTTTCCGTCGGTGTCTGTCTGTCTGTTGTTGTCTGTTTGTCTGTCTGTCCGTCGGTGTCTGTCTGTCTGTATGTTCGACGGTGTCTGTCTGTCTTCCTGTCCGTCGGTGTCTGTCTGTCCGTCGGTGTCTGTCTGTCAGTCGGTGCCTGTCTGTCCGTCGGTGTCTGTTTGTCTGTCTGTCCGTCGGTGTCTGTCTGTATGCCTGTACGTCGGTGTTTGTCTGTCTGCCTGACAGTCGGGGACTGTCTGTCTGCCTGTCCGTCGGCGTCTGTCTGTCCGTCGATGTCTGTCTGTCCGTCGGTGTCTGTTTGTCTGTCTGTCCGTCGGTGTCTGTCTGTCTGTCTGTTCGACATTGTCTGTCTGTCTGTCTGTTCGTCTGTGTCTGTCAGTCCGTCGGTGTCTGTCTGTCAGTCGGTGTCTGACTGCCCGTCGGTGTCTGTCCGTCGGTGTCTGTCTGTCTTTCTGCCTGTCCGTCGGTGTCGGTATGTGCCTGTCTGTCGGTCGGTGTCTGCCTATCCATCGGTGTCTGTCTGTCCGTCGATGTCTGTCTGTCCGTCGGAGTCTGTCTGTCCGTCGGTGACTATCTGTCAGTCTGTCTGTTCGTCGGTGTCTGCCTGTCCGTCGGCGTCTGTCTGTCTGCCTGTCGAACGGTGTCTTTCTGTCTGCCTGGCCGTCGGTGTCTGTCTGTCTGTCTGTTCGTCGGTGTCTGTCTGTCTGTCGGTGTTTGTCTGTCTGCCTGTCCAACGGTTTCTTTCTGTCTGCCTGTCAGTCGGTGTCTCTCTGCCTGCCTGTCCAACGGTGTCTGTCTGACCGTCGGTGTCTATCTGTCTGGCTGTCTGTCGGTGTATGCTTGTCCATCGGTGTCTCTCTTTCTGCCAGTCCGTCGGTGTCAGTCTGTCTGCCTGTCCATCGGTGTCTGTCTGTCCGTCGGTATCTGTTTGTCCGTCTCTCCGTCGGTGTATGTGTGTCTGTTCGTCGGTGTCTGTCCGTCCGTCGGTGTCTGTCTGAATGTCGGTGACTATCTGTCCGTCTGTCTGTCCGTGGGTGTCTGTCTGTCCGTCGGTGACTATATGTCCGTCTGTCTGTCCGTCGGTGTCTGTCTGTCTGTCTGCCCGTCGGTGTCTGTCTGTCTGCCTGCCCAACGGTGTCTTTCTGTCTGCCTCTCCGTCGGTGTCTGTCTGTCTGGCTGTCCAACGGTGTCTTTCTGTCTGCCTGTCCGTCGGTGTCTGTCTGTCTGCCTGTCCAACGGTGTCTGTCTGACCGTCGGTGTCTAGCTGTCTGGCTGTCTGTCGGTGTCTGCCTGTCCATCGGTTTCTGTCTGTCTGCCAGTCCGTCGGTGTCAGTCTGTTTGCCTGTCCATCGGTGTCTGTCTGTCCGTCGGTGTCTGTTTGTCTGTCTCTCCGTCGGTGTCTGTCTGTCTGTTCGTCGGTGTCTGTCTGCCCGTTGGTGTCTGTCTGTCCGTCGGTGACTATCTGTCCGTCTGTCTGTCCGTCGGTGTCTGTCTGTCTGTCTGCCTGTCCGTCGTTGTCAAACTGTCTGCCTGACCGTCGGCGTCTGTCAGTTTGCCAGTCCGTCGGTGTCAGTTTGTTTGTCTCTACGCCGGTGTCTGTCTGTCTATTCGTCCGTATCTGTCTGTCCGTCGGTGTCTGTCTGTCCATCGGTGACTATCTGTCCGTCTGCCTGTCCGTCGGTTCCTGTCTGTCCGTCGGTGTCTGTTTGTCTGTCTCTCCGTCATTGTCTGTCTGTCTGTCTGTTCGTCGGTTTCTGCCTATCCGACGGTGTCTATCTGTCTGTCTGTCCAACGGTGTCTGCCTGACCGTCGGCCTCTGTCTGCCTGTCCGTCGATGCCTGTCTGTCCGTCGTTGCCTGTCTGTCCGCCGTTGCCTGTCTGTCCGTCGGTGTCTGTCAGTCTGTCTGTTCGTCGGTGACTGTCTGACCGTCGGTGTCGGTCTGTATGGCTGTCCGTCGGTGTCTCTTTGTCTGTCTGTCTGTCCGTGTCTGCCTGTCTGTCGGTGCCTGTCTGTCCGTCGGTGTCTGTCTGTCTGCCTGTCCAACGGTGTCTTTCTGTCTCTCTGTCTGTCGGTGTCTGTCTCTGTGTCTGTTCGTCGGTGCCCGTCGCTGTCTGTCTGTCCGTCGGTGACTATCTGTCCGTCTGTCTGTCCAACGGTGTCTTTCTGTCTGCCTGTCCAACGGTGTCTGTCTGTCCGTCCGTGTCTATCTGTCTGGCTGACCGTCGGCGTCTGTCTGTCTGTCTGTTCGCGTGTGTCTGTCTGTCTGTCGGTGTCTGTCTGTCTGTCGGTGTCTGTCTGTCTGTCTGTTCGTCGGTGTCTGTCTGGCTGCCTGTCCGTCGGTGTCTGTTTGTCTGTCTGTCCGTCGGTGTCTGTCTGTCTGTCTGTCCGTCGGTGTCTGTCTGTCCCTCGGTGTCTGTCTGTCAGTCGGTGTCTGACTGCCCGTCGATGTCTGCCTGTCCATCGGTGTCTGTCTGCCTGCGAGTCCGTCGGTGTCTGTTTGTCTGTCTCTCTGTCGGAGTCTGTGTGTCTGTTCGTCGGTGTCCGTCGGTTTCTGTCTGTCCGTCGGTGACTATCTGTCCGTCTGTCTGTCCAACGGTGTCTTTCTGTCTGCCTGTCCGTCGGTGTCTGTCTGTCTGCCTGTCCAACGGTGTCTGTCTGTCCGTCGGTGTCTGTCTGTCTGGCTATCCGTCGGTGTCTGTCTGTCTGCCAGTCCGTCGGGGTCTGTCTGTAAGCCTGTCCGTCGATGCCTGTCTGTCCGTCGGTGTCTGTTTGTCTCTCTCTCCGTTGGTCTCTGTCTGTCTGTCTGTTCGTCTGTGTCTGTCTGTTCGTCGGCGTCTGTCTGTCCGCCGGTGTCTGTCTGTCGGCCTGTCCGTCGGTGTCTGTCTGTCTGCCTGTCCGTCGGTGTCTGTCTGTCCGCCGGTGTCTGTCTGTCTGCCTGTCCGTCGGTGTCTGTCTGTCTGTCTGTTCGTCGGTGTCTGTCTGTCCGTCGGTGTCTGTCTGTCTGCCTGTCCGTCGGTGTCTGTCTGTCTGCCTGTCCGTCCGTGTCTGTCTTCCTGCCTGTCCAACGGTGTCTGTCTGTCCGTCGGTGTCTGTTTGTCTGTCTGTTCGACGGTGTCTGTCTGTCTGCCTGTCCGTCAGTGTCTGTCTATCCGTCGGTGTCTGCCTGTCCGTCGGTGTCGGTATCTGCCTGTCTGTCTATCGGTGTCTGCCTGGACATCGGTGTCTGCCTGTCCGTCGGTGTCTGTTTGTCTGCCTGTCCAACGGTGTCTGTCTGTCCGTCGGTGTCGGTCTGTCTGGCTGTCCGGCGGTGTCTGTTTGTCTGCCTGTCCGTCGTTGCCTGTCTGTCCGTCGGTGTCTGTTTGTCTGCCTGTCCGTCGTTGCCTGTCTGTCTGTCTGTTCGTCGGTGTCTGTCTGTCCGCCGGTGTCTGTCTGTCTGCCTGACCGTCGGCGTCTGTCTGCCTCTCCGTCGGTGCCTGTCTGTCCGGCGGTGTCTGTTTGTCTGCTTGTCCGTCGGTGCCTGTCTATCTGTCGGTATCTGTCTGTCTGTATGTTCGTCGGTGTCTGTATGTCCGCCGGTGTCTGTCTGTCTGCCTGACCGTCGGCGTCTGTCTGCCTGAACGTCGACGTCTGTCTGTCTGTCCGTCGGTGCCTGTCTGTCTGCCTCTCGGTCGGTGCCTGTCTGCCCGTCGGTGTCTGTTTGTCTGTCTGTCTGTCTGTCGGTGTCTATCTGTGAGTCCGTTCGTCGGTGTCTCTCTGTCCGTCGGTGTCTGCTGACAGACAGACAGAAAGACACCGTTGGACAGGCAGACAGTCAGACACCGACGGACAGGCAGACAGACAGTCCCCGACTGTCAGGCAGACAGACAGACACCGACGGACAGGCAGACAGACAGACACCGACGAACAGACACACTGACAGACACCGACATGCAGACAGACAGACACCGACGGACAGGCAGACAGACAGACAGACACCGACGGACAGACAGACTGACAGATAGTCACCGACGGACAGACAGACACCGACGGACAGACAGACACCGACGAACAGACACCGACGGACAGCCAGACAGACCGACACCAAAGGACAGACAGGCACATACCGACACCGACGGACAGGCAGACAGACAGACAGACACCGACGGACAAACACCGACGGGCAGTCAGACACCGACTGACAGACAGACACCGACGGACAGACAGACAAACAGACACCGACGGACAGACAGACACCGATGGACGAGCAGACAGACTGACACCGACGGACTGGCAGACAGACAGACACCGATGGACAGGCAGACACCGACAGGCAGACAGGCACATACCGACACCGACGGACATTCAGACAGACAGACACAGACGGACAGACACCGACGGGCAGTCAGACACCGACGGACAGACAGACGCAGATGGACAGACAGACAATATCGAACAGACAGACAGACAGACACCGACGGACAGACAGACAAACAGACACCGACGGACTGACAGACACCGACGGACAGGCAGACAGACAGTCCCCGACTGTCAGGCATACAGGCAGACACCGAGGGACAGGCAGACACTGATGGACAGGCAGACGCCGACAGACAGACAGTCCCCGACTGACAGGCAGACAGACAGGCACCGACGGACAGACAGATAGACAGACGCCGACGGTCAGGCAGATAGATAGACACCGACGGACAGGCAGACAGACAGACACCGACGGACGGACAGACACCGACGAACAGACAGACAGACAGACACCGACGGAGAGACACACTAACAGACACCGACGGACAGACAGGCACCGACGGGCAGGCAGACAGGTAGACCCCGACGGACAGGCAGACAGACACCGGCGGATAGACAGACACCAACGGACACCGACGGACAGACAGGCAACGACGGACAGGCAGACCCGGACAGACAGCAAGACAAACAGACACCGACTGACAGACAGGCACCGACGGGCAGGCAGACAGGTAGACCCCGACGGACAGGCAGACAGACACCGGCGGACAGACAGACATCGATGGACAAGCAGACAGACTGACACCGACGGACTGGCAGACAGACAGACACCGATGGACAGGCAGACACCGACAGGCAGACAGGCACATACCGACACCGACGGACATTCAGACAGACAGACACAGACGGACAGACACCGACGGGCAGTCAGACACCGACGGACAGACAGACGCAGACGGACAGACAGACAATGTCGAACAGACAGACAGACAGACACCGACGGACAGACAGACAAACAGACACCGACGGACTGACAGACACCGACGGACAGGCAGACAGACAGTCCCCGACTGTCAGGCATACAGGCAGACACCGAAGGACTGGCAGACACTGATGGACAGGCAGACACCGACAGACAGACAGTCCCCGACTGACAGGCAGACAGACAGGCACCGACGGACAGACAGACAGACAGACGCCGACGGTCAGGCAGATAGATAGACACCGACGGACAGGCAGACAGACAGACAGCGACGGACGGACAGCCACCGACGAACAGACAGACAGACAGACACCGACGGAGAGACACACTAACAGACACCGACGGACAGACAGGCACCGACGGGCAGCCAGACAGGTAGACCCCGACGGACAGGCAGACAGACACCGGCGGATAGACAGACACCAACGGACACCGACGGACAGACAGGCAACGACGGACAGGCAGACCCGGACAGACAGCAAGACAAACAGACACCGACTGACAACCTGACAGATAGACACCGACGGACAGACAGACACCGCTGGACAGGCAGACAGACAGACACCGACGGACAGACAGACAGAAAGACACCGTTAGACACGCAGACACCGACAGACAGACAGGCAGATACCGACACCGACGGACAGGCAGACAGACAGACAGACGCCGACGGTCAGGCAGACAGATAGACACCGGCTGACAGACAGACACTGTTGGACAGGCAGACAGACAGACACCGACGGACAGGCAGACAGACAGACACCGAAGGACAGGCAGACACCGACAGGCAGACAGGCTGAAACCGACACAGACGGTCCGGCAGACCCACAGACAGACACCGACTGACAAACAGACGGACAGATAGACACAGACGGACAGATAGACACCGACGTGAAGTCAGACGCCGACTGACAGACAGACACCGACGGACAGACAGACACCGACGAACAGACAGACAGACAGACACCGACGGAGAGACAGACAAACAGACACCGACGGACATACAGGCACCGACGGACAGCCAGACAGACAGGCACCGACATTCAGGCAGACAGACAGACACCAATGGACGGGCAGACACCGACAGACAGACACCGACAGACAGACAGGCAGATACCGACACCGACGGACAGGCAGACAGACAGACAGACACCGACGGACAGACAGACACCGTTGGACAGGCAGACAGACAGACACCGACGGACAGACAGGCACCGACGGACAGGCACACAGACAGATCCCACCGGACAGGCAGACAGATAGACACCGTTGGACATGTAGACAGACAGACACCGACGGACAGGTAGACAGACAGACAGACACCGACGGACAGAAAGACGGACAGATAGCCACCGACGGATAGGCAGACATCGACGGACAGACAGACACCGACGAACAGACAGACAGACACCGACAGAGAGACAGACAAACACTCACCGAAGGACAGACAGACAAATAGACACCGACGGACAGACAGACGCCGTTGGACAGGCATACAGACAGTCACCGACGGACAAGCAGACAGACAGACACCGGCGTACAGAGAGACACCGACGAACAGACAGACAGACGCCGACGGTCAGGCAGACAGATAGACACCGACGGTCAGGCAGACAGATAGACACCGACGGACAGACAGACACCGTTGGACAGACAGACAGACAGACACCGTCGATCAGACAGACAGACAGACTCCGACGGACAGACAGACAAACAGACACCGACGGACAGACAGGCACCGACGGACAGGCAGATAGACAGTCCCTGACTGACAGGCAGACAGACAGACACCGACGGACAGGCAGACAGACAGACACCAACGGACAGACAGACACCGACGGACAGCCAAACAAACAGACGCCGATGGACAGACGGACAGACAGACAGACAGACAGAAAGACACGGACAGACAAACAGACAGACAGGCAGGCACCGACGGACAGGCAGACAGACAGACACCGATCGACAGACAGACACCGCCGAACAGACAGACTGACAGACACCGACGAACAGACAGACTGACAGACACCGACGGACAGACAGGCAACGACGGACAGGCAGACCCGGACAGACAGCCAGACAAACAGACACCGACGGACAGCCTGACAGATAGACACCGATGGACAGACAGACACCGTTTGACAGGCAGTCAGATAGACACCGACGGACAGGCAGACAGAAAGACACCGTTGGACAGGCAGACAGACAGATACCAACGGACACGCACGCAGTCAGACACCGACCGACAGACAGACACCGACGAACAGACAGACAGACAGTCACCGACGGACAAGCAGACAGACAGACACCGGCGGACAGAGAGACACCGACGAACAGACAGACAGACGCCGACGGTCAGGCAGACAGATAGACACCGACGGTCAGGCAGACAGATAGACACCGACGGACAGACAGACACCGTTGGACAGACAGACAGACAGACACCGACGGACAGACAGACAAACAGACACCGACGGAAAGACAGACAACGACGGACAGGCAGACACGGACACTCAGCCAGACAAACAGACACCGACGGTCAGGCAGACAGACAGTCCCCGACTGACAGGCAGACAGACAGACACCGGCGGACAGAGAGACACCGACGAACAGACAGACAGACGCCGACGGTCAGGCATACAGATAAACACGGAGGGTCAGGCACCGACGGACAGGCTGACAGACAGTCCCCGACTGACAGGCAGACAGACAGACACCGACAAGCAGACAGACATACGCCGACGTCAGGCAGACAGACACCGACAGACAGACAGACGCCGACGGTCAGGCAGACAGACAGACCTATGCTAATGGGGGGCCAGGAGTTGCGTTGGCAGCTCGTCTAGTCGAAGCGGTCGTCGATCAGGTGTGAGATTCGATGCGACTGGCTCTTCCCACTCTAGCTATACAGATTTCGTGGTGTAACCTGACACCTTTAGATTTTTGGCCTCGGGCCCTCTCGTACTCTATCGTAACGGCTCTCTGGTCTGCTACCCGTGACAGCTTGCTCCGCCGCCTTCGTTGATATCTGCTTGGCTGGTTGATGTAACCTGATCGAAGGAGTACCGGCTTTATTTATGTTTCCGCTAAACAGGATTTTATTCTATCTTAATTTATGCTTTTACAGACAATAGGAGTGTGAGTTTCGCGGAGAGTACGTCTGACTCTTGCTGTGGCTGCTCGGTGACTACCGTGGAGGCCTGCTTCCGCCTGCCTCGATCGGTGGTGGCGTGGGTTCTCCCACCGCAGAACTTCGCGGCGGTGGTGTGCTGTGATTGGTTGCTGCTGCCGCGAGGCGGCCGGAGGAATGCCAGTTGCAACTGCTTCCAGACGCATGGTCAGCACTATCGGCTCCAGCGGCTTTAGATTCTTAGAATTAATATCGCTCTTATACATGGGCCGCTTCTGGCAACGCCCAAAAATGTTTAATTATATTCCTTAAAACTATAGCCATAGTGTTGGCGGTATAAAAATACTTAAGTAGCCGGAGGGCCAAGTTCGTATATTTTTCGGGGGCCGAGATATCCGGCAGATACTCTGATTACAAGAAATATTCATCCAATAATTATTAAATTCGGTAACTGGTGAACTAATGAACCGACAACAATGATTTTAATTTCCATAGCTTCTAAAAATTTATGTTCATCCGACGGTGGAAGTTTATGCCCGAAATAAAAATATTATTTTGGATTAAAAAGTGGGAAAACGAATTTTACTGGAATTTATACTAGTTTTGCCCCTCCGATTACTTTAGCATTGCACACAATAGTCTTATAACTAATTTTTGCGCCTTTACGTGATTTTACAATTTGTCAAAGTTGGAATTTGGTTTCCAGAATTCATGAAAATACAAAAGTGTTCTGAATACAAAATTTCTTTCTCCTAACTTACTCAGGAGAGCAAGAGGAGTAAGTAACTCTTAATAACATTTTAGGTTCGACAACAATTTACGTTCCAAAAGTTAATTTAACAGTTGAAAACGGTACATATGTTTGGCCTATGTTTTCCATATATACAGCTGAGGCGGTCCTGCCCTGCTACATGTATGTTACATTCAGCCTCGCATATGCACACGTTGCTTGCACACAAACGCGCGCTTAAAAATAATAAGGGCGTAAGTCCCTATTCTACTTACAACGTAACATTAATAAAATTTAAAGTTAACAATTTGTTATGTATTGCTAGTGCTGTAGCTCTACCTTGCCGTTAGCTGAGTCTCTGCCGGTAGGTTACCGGTGAGGTCATGCGGCCGTCGGCAAGGTAGGGATCTACACTTACGACCTAAGATACATATATGCGCATGGTAACATATCTTCTTTTTCCTTCTGGTTATCTTCGGGTGGTGCATGTTGGGAATAGGGCGGAAGGTTCCGAAATTTTTCTCACCCCCCCAACATTCGGAGGACCCGGATGTAACACCCCCCTCCTTGGGATCAAGGTTACTCATCCGCAGGAGTGGCTCACCGAAGTCCTGATTGGTTGTCTTGGCGGCGGAGATGGTGTGGCCCGAAGTTCCTGACGGATGGCCTGCATTGGTTGATAGCGGCCCGTCTCCTCGTCTGGTCCTCGTTGACGGGTGGAGTCTCGATAAAGCAGCAGGGTGGCGACACAGCCGGACAGTGCTCCCAGCACATGTGTACTCCAGCCGTAGACTGCATGTAGTGCATATCCATGGACGATGGCATCTACGGCTGCCTTCAGCAGCTGGAGAATCATGATGATCATAATGATTCCGGCTGAAACAGACCCGAATTTAATAAAGCCATTCCACAAGGTTGAGAAATGGGTGGCTGCCATTTCGCGGACAGCGTCTTCGTCAATCATATGCTTAAAATTGGATGACGAGACGCTTTCTCCGGCGAAACGCCTAACTAGTACGTCGAGCAATGCTGATTTTTCTATAGGAAAAATGGCATGCTCCTGGAATCTCTCCAAGTCATCTGGGCTGTAGATTCCGCTCTCCAGGAAATCAGAAATGTCATGGTAAGCCCAGGTAGGTCTCTCCGTTGGCTGAATGACCTTAGGTTCGCTAAAGGTCATCGACCGCCCGGTGAGCTGCCTCCACTTCCCGTTGATTGAGAAGAGGGTCGGCAAGAAGGGACTGCATGGCACTGTAGTTTCGGCCCGGGTCATCACCCTTGTCTCCGGGCGGAGGAAGAGGTCTTCTCCCTCACAGGTGACTGGAATCTCGGATTGACAGGTCGCGGTCACTCGCAGCTCACAGGTAACTGGATGGCACTGGATGATGTGTGCCACCTCTCCTGCGGCTACGGCAGTATAGCCTGGGCCCCTCATGATTTTGTATGCGAAGGCGTCCGGCTGGGCGTGAACCAGGGGCAACGCATTCAAAATCATTTGACGCTCCACCCTGCAGGTGTGCAATCATCAGGTCGGCGTACGCGTCCTTGAGTTGCGTCGATAGGTGGTGCTCGAGGTAAGCCACCTTGGAGTTAAAGTAACTCGACAAGGAGACTTCGTCGACGTCCAAGTGTGTTTTGGACGGGAAGGATTTGGATGGCCGTCCTTCAAAGACGAACAGCTGGCTGTTCTCGGTCTTGTGGAGCTTGAACCCACAAGACATTTCCTCTCCCTTGGACGTTAGGCCGAACTGTATAGGCCTGGAGGAGTTACCGAAATACGCGGGCGGGTGAGTATTATTCCTCGTTGATACCCGCGTCGCGATGCCCTCATAAAGAACCGTATACAGGTCGAAATTACAAATGTTCGCTGGTACAATATCCCAATAAATCTGAACGAGGTCGGTGCCCACGCACTGAGTGTCTGTGTACACGCACTTAACCCCGCTTTTGGTGATGAGTTCATTGTTTCTGAAATCGTACTTCCCGGTTTCCGCACTAAACGTTATTCTAAGGCCCACGGTGACAAAAACATTTTTGTACTCGCGGTCCTTGAACACGATGTTTTCACCTGTGAAGTTCGTTACATTGGGAATTAGTTCCGTCAGTAACACGCGGCCCTACTGCAATTGTTTGTATCGGATAAGGTCCGCTCACTGGTCACGAGAAAGTTTATGAAGGTACACTGAGGTACCGCTCTCGATCACAGAGCTGCGGGAGCTCATCTCACAGTAGTACATGCGCTGGTTCGCCAGCACTTGGCACTGATGGACCGGCACGTGTCGGTGAGTGGCTCTCTGCAGCAGCTGCATCTGGACCTCTTCGGTGATGACCTCCTCTCGTAAAGCCAGGCAGGGCCCGACTTCAAGGAGGGACAGCGTCGTCACGTTGGGCGTCGCCTGACTACAATCGAATCCTCGGATGATTGCGTCGGCGGACGCCAACCAGAAGATGGCGGCTACAGCGACGAGGGTCCAGAAGCCCATCTTGATTTCTGCAGCAGGAATAGAAATTTTGCGGCAGTAAAACGTAAGAAATATTTATACTTAAGCCTAAAGGTTATCATCAATATCCTCATCCGGCTGAACTTCCATCGAGGCATCGTCGTCCGAGGGTTCGATACCCTCAGCGACTGCGTCGATGTCGCCAGGCGGTCTGAGTCTAGTATGTCTGAGTTTATCAGTGTGAACAATGCGAGATTTACCTTGTTAGGTTATCTTCGCATTGTTAGTTTCAGGCCAGAGCTGAAGGACTCGATGCGGACCTGAAAAGTTTTTGGGGAATGCCCCGCGCCTTGGCTCCAGCAATAGGAGCACTGAGTCACCCACCGCAAAAGTTACTGGGTGAACTCCCCGGTCATAGTATTTTTTTGATCGGCCCTTTGTCGTTGTCAAATTAGCCCGTGCTTTCTCGCGGATGTCCGCGAGATTCTCCTTCAACCGCGACACGTAGTCCGCGTATGTGTCCGTCAGCTCTGGCTGATCGTTGATATTTTCGGAGGGGACCCGCGCTAACTTCCCGTATACAATTTCGTAGGGTGTCAGTCGGGTTCCCTCGTGTACGCAGGTGTTATAACTAAAGGATGCGAACTCGACCCATTCGTCCCACTGCCGCAGGCCAGTTACGTAGCTCCGCAGATACTCCTTAAGGGAGTGATGCATGCGTTCGATTGAGCCATTTGACTGAGGCCGGAAGGCGGTGGTCGTATAGGTCTTTATTTTGCACATTCGTGCAACGCATCGCATCAGAGAGCTTACGAAGGGAGCTCCCTGATCGGTTAGGACCGCATTTGGTGATCCGTGAACGAAAACGAGCCGTCTAAGGAACGCGCTCGCTATTTCAGTCGATGTGGCTGCCGCTAAAGGCACCAAAATGCAGAATTTGCTCAATAAATCCTGCATAGTGAGGATATACTGGTTTCCCAATTTAGTGGCTTCGAGGGGGCCTACGATATCTAGAGCGACCTTGTCAAAGCTGGCCCCGGGAGTGTCAGTTAAAACCATTGGCTGTTTTGTCCGGCGCCTCACCGTCTTGCTCAGCTGACACAGGGCGCACTGGCTAATGTAGTTGCTTATGCCCTTTTTCATGCCCGGCCAGTAATAGTTCTGGCGTATTCGAGTGTATGTTTTGGTGATACCTTTATGTCCATTTACAGGGGACTCGTGAATGTCTCTGATTATCACCGGCCTTTCGTCAGGCTCGGGTATTACAATTTGATTTTTGCAAATAACAATTTTAGTATCGCGTTCAGAGTAACAATCTTTCAACATGTCAACTATGTTGTTCCACGAGAAGTCATCGATTTCGCTCGTTTCCGACAGTCTAACTGAGCGGAGAGCGAGATCGATGCATACCCCCAAAAATGACTCCAGGCCTTCCCTAAAATCGACCAACTCGACTCGCTGTCGAAGGTTTTCCTTGATGGGAATTGCAATCAAGAACCGCCCATTGTCCTCAGTCACCTTGCATCTGCCCAATGTAACGTCAGCTAGAGCTGGCATGAGCTCCTGGGCTGCCAGATATCGGGACCCAGAGCACAATGGCTGATTCTTAGTCGTTACAAAATACCCCAAATTGTCCTTCCTATCCATTACGTAAAGGTCACGGCTAGGAATTCTATTGCTCGCGATTCGCGGATCTCGTCGTCTATTTACTTGGAACTCGACGGACGCGGGATCGACCATATCCTCCGACTCGCTAGTCGATGGACCAGGCTCGGTTTTGTCCCTATCGCTGTTTGTTCCGATTGGCTCGCTTTTGCTCATAGCGGGGTCAATGTCCTCCGGAAGGCTCCGATCACCGGGAGTATCTTCCGGTGGTTCTGCCGTCGTAACAAGAGGCATTTCCTCGTCGATACCCGAAGTGTCTTCTAACGGGTCCAGGAGAAAATTAGGTGGTGGGAGTTCAGGGATGTAGGGGGGAGGATCATCGCGTACTGGAGGGGTTGGGGAGAGAGGAAGGGGAACTTGTAAGGGAAGGAATATGTCAGGATTAGGATTTTAGGAAGATCCGGCCGGTTGTTCGGGTTGCTCCTCCTCCGGTTCATCAGACGGGTGAGGGTTGGCGCAACGTCGCGCTCCCTCCACTTCTACCCTTGGTTCTTTACTTCTGCGCCAATGGCGTGGCGTATAAATTTCTGATGAACCTGATGATGAGTCGTCCGCGACTATCACCCTTTTCCTGATGACATTAATGTCGCATACAGGGGTCTCAGTGGGGTTACGCGATAGTGCGTCCGTCACCTTATTGGTTTTTCCTGGTATGTAGTGGACGCTGAAGTCATATACTTCCGCAACTTAAAATCCCATCTTTTCAGCCGCGATGTCGAGTCTTTCACGTTATGCAACCATTCGAGAGGTTGATGATCCATGATCACAGTGACATGTCGTCCATATAGGCAGTATTTAAACTGCTCAATGCTGTATATAATGGCTAAAAGCTCTTGCTCGATCGTGCTATAGTTTCGCTTAGCGCTGTTCATACACCTGCTGGCGAAAGCGATAGGGAGATCGGCGCCTTCGTCGTTCTTCTGACTCAGCACACCGGCCACGGCGAACCCTGACGCGTCTGATGTGACGAAGAAGGGTTTGTCGAAATCAGGGTGCTGTAAGATCGGATCTTTGATCAGAGCCGCTTTTAGTGCATTAAAAGCTTCCTCACAGCTCTCGGCCCACTCGAAGGTGCTGACCTTCTTGAGTAGGTTCGTGAGCGGTTTAGCGATTTTGGCGAAGTCCGCGATAAACCGCCTGTAGTAGCCACACAGGCCTAAAAATTGCTTGATGCTGGTTTTGGAGGTGGGCCTGGGAAACTCGGCCACCGCCTTTACCTTTTCTGGGTTTGCTTTAATCCCTTCGGGCGATATGATGTGCCCCAAGAAGGATACAGATGTCTTATAAAATTTACATTTACTGGGGTTAAGCTTAAGATTTGCTCCCCCTAAATTTTTTGCTAAGTCCAGAAAATTTTGATCATGCTCATCCTATGTCTGAGCCGCCAAAATTATATCATCAAAGAAGGCGTGTTGGCCCTTCTTTTGTTTTACAACTTTGTTTACGGTTTCCTGGAAACTGGCTGGAGCGTTTTTGAGGCCAAACGGAACTCGTTTGAAATGGTAGTGGCCCCACGGTGTAGAAAACGCGATTTTCCACCTGTCTTCTGGTTTTAGAAGGAGCTGGTAGAACCCGGAATCCATGTCTGCGACCGTGAAAATGTGCGCACCACCCAATTCCTCCAGAGTATTTTGGATATTAGGAATTGGGTGAGCAAAGCCGACTGTTTTCTCGTTTAATTTCCTAAAATCGACAACAACTCGCCACTGCTTCTTGCCGTCCGCCATAAAGGCGAATTGTTGGGGCTCTCGCTTCGCTCGATTATATCGCTTGCGAGTAGTTTGTCGATCTGCTCCTTTACCACCTCCTGCAAGGCCTGTGGTATTGGGTACTGCCTTACATTTACCGGTGCGTCATCAGTTGTAATGATTTGGTGTTCAACCAAATTAGACGCGGTGAGTGTCTCATCCGGTAAATGGAAGATGTTTTGTGTTTTTTCGATCAATCTCGTCAATCGTTCGACACCCTCCCCATCGAGATGTGAAGTGTCAATTTCGGCCATTATTTTGGCAACTCATGATTCGCACTCCGTGGTATTAACCTCGTAGGTTTCCTCCATTTCTGGCGCTTGCCATGAAAGGGTTTCTGCGTAACTGTAACTGGTTCCTTCAACTTGGGTGATAGACCCCAACTCGAGATAGTCGCCCATTTTTAGCGAGTTTTCGTATATCATGTACATGGGTTGGGACTGATTTTCCACATCCAACCCCAACTCTGAGAACATCGAGTTTCCTTTAATGGTCTCTTCGCATTCTTCCCATGAAGTTATTGCGTTTTCGATGTTATCGGGCGCACTCGTTGCGGTCGAGAGGGTCAGCTGTTCAGCGCATCTCCCAGAGTCAGGCATAACATCAGCGATAGCGACACCTGGTTCGGAATCACTTGCTAGGCCGGCGTCGAGAGCAACACCCTTCATGGAATTACATGTCTCTACCGGGGGTTCAGCACCCCCCTCCTTGACTTTGGGTTTTAAACCGGCGTCGGTGCTGACCGATGCTTCGTCGTTTTCGTCGCCGAAAATAGAGTACGATGCGCACCCGCTGCAACAGCTGAGTTCGCGGCGTCGGAATCTATTTCCGTCCTTGGGCTCTAGTTGCAAACTGACAAGCCCATGGAGCATGTCAGTTATAGAGTCATCCTGGTTACTTGTAAGGTGGGGACGCTCCTCGAGGTTATTGACTTCCAGAGGAGGGGAGGGAGAGTCATCTGGCAGACTGTCTTCGTATCCCTTCCTTAAGTCAGCTATAGCGTCGAGCGGATGTACCATTACGTCACCCATCTCCAGTTCAATGGCCTGGTCCGACATATTTCGTACTGGTACTATTGGGTAACCGTCCGAACACTCGATAACTCTGTCTCCTGCTTCGATGTCGTCTTGATGAATAAACATAGGCTCGATGTAGCCTTGTTCTTCCCAGTAATTGTTGGCTATTCTCAACCGGAGTGTCTCCTTTCCATGAGCAGGTATCGTCCAATAGCGCAGCTTGTTGATAAAGGGCAAGGCTTGCTCGTCAAACAACAACGAACGGCTTTTGAAGTCGACTGTAGCCCTCCTATCCTCGCAGAATTTTGACCCCAGATCGACATCTGCCTTGATCGGAAAGTCTTTGTTTATTACTATGAATTCGGTGGATTCGCCGTAGAAATCCAAATAAACTATCCCCCTGGAGATGGTTTCCACTCCGGAGATGTCTCGTAGTAAGGGCTTCTTGCCTTCGTACACGAGCACATCCCCTCTGATTTTGTTAAGTTTGATAAGGTTGGGTTGCGCCCCGGAGTCTACCATAGCTTCGGCGAACCCTTCGCGCAACTCCTCGCACTCAACCTCTACGTAAGGGTTGGTGCCCTCCGGAACTCCACCGTTTTCCGGGTTTCCCGCGAATTGATTTTCTGGAAAAGCGGAAAATCTTACAGATCCGAAATCGCTGTCACCATTTGTTACGTGCGCTACTATGGGGAGGATAATTAAACTGAATTTAAACACCGCGCCACACTTAACGCAGGTAGTTGTCTTTAGAATCTGTAAGATTTTTGGGTGTGTAACCCGATAGGACTCGAATTTACTATGCTTATTGGCGTCGACAGTTACCTTACCTGTTGGGAATAGGGAGGAAGGTTCCGAAATTTTTCTCACCCCCCCAACATTCGGAGGACCCGGATGTAACAGTAGATCCTTACCTTGCCGACGGCCGCATGACCTCACCGATAACCCACCGGCAGAGACTCAGCTGACGGCAAGGTAGAGCTACAGCACTAGCAATACATAACAAATTGTTAACTTTAAATTTTATTAATGTTACGTTGTAAGTAGAATAGGGAATTACGCCCTTATTATTTTTATAGCGCGCGTTTGTGTGTAAGCAACGTGTGCATATGCGAAGCTGAATGTAACATACATATAGCAGGGCAGGACCGCCTCAGCTGTATATATGGAAAACATAGGCCAAACATATGTACCGTTTTCAACTGTTAAATTAACTTTTGGAACGTAAATTGTTGTCGAACCTAAAATGTTATCAAGAGTTATTTACTCCTCTTGCTCTCCTGAGTAAGATAGGAGAAAGAAATTTTGTATTCAGAACACTTTTGTATTTTCATGAATTCTGGAAACCGAATTCCAACTTTTGACAAATTGTAAAATCACGTAAAGGCGCAAAAATTAGTTATAAGACTATTGTGTGCAATGCTAAGGTAATCGGAGGGGCAAAACTAGTTTAAATTCCAGTAAAATTCGTTTTCCCACTTTTTACTCCAAAATAATATTTTTATTTCGGGCATAAACTTCCACCGTCGGATGAACATAAATTTTTAGAAGCTATGGAAATTAAAATCATTGTTGTCGGTTCATTAGTTCACCAGTTACCGAATTTAATAATTATTGGATGAATATTTCTTGTAATCAGAGTATCTGCCGGATATCTCGGCCCCCGAAAAATATACGCACTTGGCCCTCCGGCTACTTAAGTAT